>JBAMHV010000019.1:11770672-11790421 GCA_037177535.1 Pseudomugil gertrudae
TAGATAGATAGATAGATAGATAGATAGATAGATAGATAGATAGATAGATAGATAGATAGATAGATAGATAGATAGCTCTTAAACATCAGTAAAATCATGGAAATATTACTGAATCACAAGGTAATTAGAAAGGAAAAATCAATGGAAGGCCTCCTATTGGATTGGTCTTGAGTTTTACACAAAATTCTCTAAATTCTGTTCCTTGATTTTTTTTTTATGTATCAACATGTTTTTCAAAAGGAAATTACCGCTACACCACATTCCAAAACCCACCTTCGTGTTGTCGTTGTCAGCACCTCTTGTTACACGCCAGTGTTTTGCAGCTAGACGGTAATGAAAGATGCATGCAGGGACGCAGAAGAGAGTCTTCATCAGCTTCCCAAACTGAAAATTATCCGCACGTGGGATTTAAAAAGAGAGCAAGAGACAGCCTTCTGTGATGTTATGAAACAAGAATCCCAGTCAAAGAAAAGATCAAGCAGGCGTATGGTTGTCACATGGAAATATAACCCTCTGACAAGTTCCTCCTTAGGGTCATTGTTTTGCCAAATTTGTATCTTTTTCAATAAATGAATACAATTTCCTAATAGCCCCTGGGGGCCTGCTCCTAAGCTTTGGCAAGGGTAATGGCATGCTGAGAAGGGATATGAAGCACAGATTGAATTAGACGTTGTTCAGAGAGCAGAGGGAGACACTGACAGAGACCAAACAGCCACAAGACGTGACAAAGCACCTTCTGGCGTGAGAGAAAGCCCACAGGACTGAAGGCTGAAATCTGCTTTGTATGTTTCAGTGTGAGTTCATGAGAATAATTGTATTAGTCAGGGCAAGACATGAAAATTGTTTTCAGAGATTACGTTTGACCCTTTTAATCAGATTTTTTTTGTATGCCAGCGCTTCCCGGGGGCAGTTTTATTCCTTTGGCGGCATGTTTCCAGGTTTTCAGGTCACACAGATGCCTAACAGAATAAAGTAGGATATGAAAGTGTTTTACATCACAAAGGACTAAGGTCAGACACCCAGACAGAAACTTAGCTAAATTTAGAATAAAATTTAGACATAAGATAGAAATTTGGCTCAATCTATGAAACAGTGCAGCCACTGACTAATTTTTTTCCCCTAATAGGATTTTTTATGTTGTTATTTTATCATTATTATTATAAAATTGATAGAAAGTCCAAGCAAACTGAAGATAAGTCACTGTGATTACTCTCCTTTGGCCCGAATGTGAGAAGCGAATGCTTTCACACATACTGGTATGCAGTTGTGCGTCAGTAACTTTGAGGTGCACATCATTAGTGTGGTACACAGAATCTCAGCAGATGTGTCTGAACTGAGAGCTAACTAATAGGGGAAAATCCATCATCATTTCCTGTTATTCCTTAAACTTCCACAATGCGTCCGCCACACATTCCACCGTACAGATGAAAGTTGCCCCTTTTTTCCTACTTGCCATGTCTAAATCCTGGCCATTCTGCGCAGCACGTTCAGGAATTCAACAAGCCTCTTGTGTCCAGTGAGGAGGAACTTACTGCTAATATCATAAATCTGCTCCAATACTTTATGACTGTGAGAATGTATAGACTTCACAGGAGCATTGTGTTGGTCGTACATCAATAATAAGAATAAAGGTATTTTGGACATGAAGACATTTGAACATATGCAGTATCCATCCATCCATTTTCTACCGCTTATTCCGTGAACGGGGTCGCAGGGGGGCTGGAGCCAATCCTAGCTTACATCGGGCAAGAGGCGGGGTACACCCTGGACAGGTCACCAGTCCATCACAGGGCCCATATGCAGTATTTACACTGAATATATACATAAAAGGTATTAAAAAAAAGCAGCATAAGCTTGTGCTTATTTTTCTTCCTGTTGTGAGATGCATAAGAGATTAAAAAAAAGCACATAAACGTTCAGGATCTGGTGCATTGTATGACAAGATCTTTTATTTTACATAAATATGTGCAAGATGGCAAACAACGCATTCCCTCTTAGTCTCTAAGAAACATTATGGTTCCCTCTATGACTAATTCTTTTTTTTTTTTTAGGTGGTTCACGAGATGCCAACATGAGATCTGTGTTTTCCGGTAAGGATCTGAACAGCTGGAGGTGTCATGAGCTGAAGAGCTCACCTGCTAATTTGTTGTTTCATCTGAGCCACCATAAGCCAGCAATGCTGCATGCCCTGCTATCGTAAGCAACTACCTCAAACTAAAAGAGACTCCGTGTCTGTCAGTGATCTCATTTGTAGAGCCACAACATATAAGCCGCATAACCACCAATGGTTGACTTGCTGTGGCTGCCTCCACCTTCATTTATGGGCCATTCAATTACCGTCACAGGCTAAATGGAGGGCATAGCAGCTCTGAGAGCCGATTGGTTTGAGACTGCCTGCGTGCAGAGACGGGAACACTGTTGCCCAGTTCCATTAAGTCACTTGGGTTCTGAGTTTACATGCAGCAGACAGCGTCACTTCACAGCATCAACATTTAGCAAAAGGAGAAAGTCTGTCTGGTTTGAGGTCGTCTGCGGTTCTCCTTCTTGTGGCTCAGAAGGTGCCCACAGTTCCCAGTGTCAGCGTGCCAGTCTGGACTGAGATCTGAGAGCAGGCTGCTGCTGTTGCTTGTCTATCATAGAGGCTAGAGCATTGCCACGGCAACCAAACTCAAAGCCCACGGCTGTCCCTGAACTCCTCTGTATTGTGAAATATGGCGATTCGAACCTCCGCTGGGCAGCACCAGCCTCTATTTTCCACCTCATGTTGTTTATCTATGACATGTCCAAATATTAAAAGGCTATTTCACAGTAATTGCCTCACTTATTATTCCTATTAAATGTGGTTTCCAGCAGACTAATGTTTTTTTCTTTCATTTTTCACAGGCCTATAGTGATGAAGACCAGAGACACTGATCCAATCAAACTATTATGCAAACCACTGGACATTTTGAATAAGTGTGCAGAGACCATTATTTTTATAAATCATATAAAAGGAAAAAAGATTGTACCCTTTTTCACAGATATTTCATAGACATTGTACTGTAACTGTCTGATAAAAGGAGAAAAATATTACTTGAGATTATAGAATATACCTTTTATTTTTGTTTGCTCTATAGCATGCTATTAAACTTCACAACAGTCTGGAAAACAGATGCATTTTATTGTTTAGACTTTTTTTAGGCCTAGTGCATATTCACATTGCGAGGACAGCACACTTGTATGAAGAGGGTATTATTGAAATGCACTGTTTAAAGAGTTTGTGTTAGCAAAGAAGCAAGTTGTTGAAGGAATACATGGAATGCAGTTATTTTCATTAAAATGATTTGGTGCGTTTTTCTGTTTTTGACTCTGTTTTGACTCTCTGTTTTGTCATCCTGTTTCCTGTCTATGCTAAACAAGCCCTAAAAGGCCCACTCTAGTAGTTACCGATTTCTTGAGAAGTCAACTTAAAATGACTTTGTGATGATTTAAAAACTTTATCGTCCACATCTCCATCCAACAGACAGAAGAAGCTCGGCCTAATGAGGTTGTCAAGAGAAGTATCAATATATTAATGTATTCTTTTTTCTATCGCTTCTAAAATGTGTTCTAAATGCACTGCTTCTCGCTTCTGTGCTCTATTGGCTCTTTGTCCAGCTGAACAAGCCGGGGCTTGCCCAGCTGCAACTCCTGTCTCAGACAAGAGGAGCTGGTGGAAGCTGGATTTGCAGCTCCTGACTTGCTTCTCCGGCTGTGTAGAAAGAGCCTCATCCCTTCACTGCAATGCAATAGACAGAAAATACTTTAGAGAAATATAAACTCACTCAGCGGTTTATGGGACATGACTGCTTGGACTTTCGGTGTCATTCACTGATGCAGTATCAGACTTTAGACGCAGCTGTAATTGGAAAACAAATTGGGAAGTAGTCAACCTTAAATTTAAGAGTGTACACCGACGTCCTGGCTGGTGTTTTTGATGGGACACTACAGTATTTCCAACAAGTCATGAAGTCTTCCAGAATTCATCATCATCACATCTTTGCAATAGGACCAAAACTCAACGCTCCACCGGCTTTGTACAAACATCTCTTCTAACTCGGACTAACTTATCATTTCACCCGATCGTCTAAGCTTACATAAACTGGCTTCAAAGCCAAAAATCTTACTGTTAAAAACTGGAATTTTATCAAAGAAATTGGGACGTGTAATGATTTTAAGCTCTAAAACTTTATACAAACACACAGACATGTCGATAGATTTCATAGTTTATTGAAAATATGTCCGATTGCATATTGATGAGCATTTGAAACCAACCTATAAAACTTTCCTGACCGTACCTCAGTGTGTTTGCTAATTTTAAAACCTAAACTAAAACCAAACAATCCAAACTACTTTAATTTACACATAAGATTTACTTTAATCTAACCAATTCCATTTTGGTTTTGTGAAGAAAATTGAAAACGACCCCAAACTGTTTTTCATTATTCTCTATCTGGACTTTGCCCACATACACCATCCATCAAACCTTTTGTTTCTTACTCGCACCGAGGCGCTGACAGAGACATAGAAACCTGTTGGGCCATGACTGCAGTGCTCTTGTGTGTTTGCCTGGGCACGTGTAACTTATACTGTGGTTGTCTGAGGGTTACACAGGCGACGTCAGCTCTACAGACACACACACACACATCATGGATGCAGTCTGAGCCTTGCATTTAAACCCTACTGAGTTTTGTGGTAACATAAACCCGACTGTGCCAGCTTTTTTTTTTAGACCGTCACTCTGGATGTGGTCAACAAACTACTCAGATCTCCAGTCTTATTTCATGATTCCTGTTAAAGGATGTGTGAGAGGACTAATCAGTTTAAAACCCCATCCTGTAAAACATGGTATGCGGATTAACGTCTCATGTATTTAAGCACATTGTGCTCTCATTGGAAAGGATGTGGTCAGAAGATATGTGGAAGAATTTCAGGACGTGGCATAATTGAGTCACAGATACAATCTTTTAAAAACACTATAAACAATATTTTCCTGTTAGAAAAGGCGAATGTCTTGCGTTACGTGTTAGAGTTTCTTTTCTTCTTTTCCCATGTTGGGAGGAAGTGGCGGAGTGACGGATGCCATCTGTTCTTGTTCCACAGATCATCAGCACGTTAACTCTGTTTTACAATCAATATTTTCTCTGACTTCATGGGTCTCTTCCAGTTTTCCGTTGGTAATGTCAGCTACATATGAAAACAGGGAAAAATCTGGACCGAGGCAGGACAACATGAGAGAAGAAGAAGACTTCAGTTACTGCCACAGATGCCACACAAAGGCAGAAATCTGATGCTTCTCCTTTCTTTTCTGTTCCTTGCAATGTCTCCATATGTCATCGGTTATGCCGATGAAATGATGGGAGAGTCACACAACCGCATGTCAGATTGTTGCTCTACAACATCATTATGATTATTAGAAAAATGATGGTTAATTTTCTGCTGCACAAATCATTTAGTTTCAGCTGAATGACAATAGCTGCATATGTTACGAAATCAGTTCAGTTTTCATTTCAATAACATCGTCCCTCTGGAGAATGGCTCTCTGTATCTTCTGAAGAATTGTGGAGGCTTTGCACATCAGGCCCATTTAAAGCAACTGTAGGGGCCACCCAGGAGGAGGGACAGACACTGATGTGCTTACTGGGAGTTCTAGACCACCGTCAATGGTCAGCAGACTGACCCACGTCTTGATTTACAACACCCTGAGATTTATTCTGACGTACAGCATAAATAATCCTATGGTGGATGGAGGGTACACTTTGAGGGAATATACAGTTAGTTTATAGCTTGAAATATTCCAGTATAGTGAGTGTGTTGTGTATATGGATGTAGCAGTCTGTGTGTGGGTGACAGAAGGACTTTGTGGAAAATGTACTGTGTTTAGGAAATTGTTGCTTCAGGGTAAAAAACTGGCCTCTTAAGGTTTAGATTTTGTGTCTGTGGGTAAAATGCTTTTATGATTTTGACTGTTTATCCAAGATATGCTGCAAACTCTGATACTCTATAATATAATCTATAATGGTGTAAAAATGTTATAGTAAAGCCTTTGTGGAGTCCTCTGCAAAATGACCCGGGGAGGTTTTTTAAGCTTTTTCTATTACAGCAGCTATTTAAGATAAAAATCCATATTCTGGATTTTGTTTTTGTGTTTTTGTGAAGTGGACTGCTTGTTCTCACTGAACTAACAAAGTCAACCTCTTCCATTCCTCCGCTGTTTGCTTCTCCAAGTCTTTAATCAGCGTAAATTAAACTGCTGCTCTTAATCACAAAGATATGTAGAAACTGTTTCACATTGTTGCAGTAGGTCTAGTCTGGGGGACTGACTGTAGATCAGATCCTGGTGACTGCAAGGACAACTTATTTTTACTGCTGCTGCTAGGCTTCCTTTACAGCTTATCGTCTATTTAAGGGAAGAGTGCAACCAGAATGAGGTCAAATCTGACCCATTTTAAACTAAATACATCAGAAATCAATCAATTTGAAATAATAACTCTCTATTGCAAATATAATAGGTTCACAGCAGTTTATTTAACAAATTATGGTCAGATTGTTGGTCCCAGAAGTAACCTGATCTGAGAAAACTGATCAAAGTTATTTAAGTGTTTATTTTTTAGTTAAATCACCTTGTTTTATTCATCCATCCATCAATTTTCTACCGCTTTTCTCTGAACGGGGTTGCGGAGGGGCTGGAGCCAATCCCAGCTGACATCGGGCGAGAGGTGGGGTACACTGAGGTCGCCAGTCCATCAGGGCCAACACACACAGACAACCACCATGCACACACACACACACACACACTATGGGCAATTTAGAGTCTCCAATCAGCCTATCCCCACGGTGCATGTCATTGGACTGTGGGAGGAAGCCGGAGTACCTGGAGAGAACCCACGCTAACACGGAGAGAACCCACGCTAACACGGAGAGAACATGCAAACTCCACACAGAAAGGTTGCTGGTTGGACCTCCGCCCCTGCAGAGGCTCGAACCAGCAACCTTCTTGCTGTGAAGCCACAGAGTTAACTAAGCCTTGAAATGAAAAATATAACTAATATTTAATCCTGTGGTACATAAACTGTTTTTAGAGGTTAAATTCTTTATTTATTTTAAAAAACTATAGTCAGTGGGGGATTTATTGGTATAAAAGACTTTAAAAAGCTGTTTTAAACAATTATAAATAAAAGTGGCTCTGCATGAAGTCTACCGACCCCAACCTGCAGAAAGAGCTATTTACCTGTTCCAGGTGGTCAAATTAAAAAGCTTCACAATAAATTCCTCCCAAAGGAACAGTCCAGCTGGTGAAGTTAAACATTTAAAAATGTTAGCTTGAGCAAATGTAATTTATTTTATGTGAAGTGTATGTTCTGACACATTTTACTCGGTGGCTGCATGATGATAACAAATCATTTTCACCTGTTCTAATTTTAGCGCGAGCAAATTAACAAGAGGCGCGAGCTTCGTTTGTTTTGTGTGCGTCTTCCTGTCTTTTGCACGTTAAAAATAGTTGTCCCATATCCAATATTCCACAAAGCACAGGAATAAAACCGGAAGTGAGACACAGGGGAATGGATGCCAGTCAGACTTTCCACGCAGCGGCGTCCAAGACCAAGCTGATCCCAAAGGTAAGTTCAGCCACATCATGTTTGCTTATATAAACCTTATTTTCTTTGGAAATATTATCTTTCACCCATATTGAATTAGCAAATTTCCGGACTTGTTGGATATTGACATAAAGCATACCCTAGATTAGTTTGGATTGACTTTGTCTGGTTAGAGGCATCAGCTGAGAGAGTGTTACCATGAAAACATTTAACCGCAATCATATGAGCCAATACAGTCATACAGCTATTAGTATTTATTATTTGCCTCATGAGCAGACCTTAAATCAGTCCCGTATTCGGTTTGAACTGTTACCTCAGGCAGCAGAGTTGTTTGACCATCTTTCCTCCAACACTAAACCAGAACATATCCATCATTGTTGCAAACTGAGGCTGTTGGGTTTGGCCAGACTTTTGCAGCACTGAGGGACATGTCTGTCTTAAACAAGTGTGTAGCTGTTTTTAGGCCAGTACATGGCTTTCCCTTTTTTATGCATACTGATTTTCATACTGACTTTTCTCTTTATGCTTTTTTCCCACACCACACATGGTGTCAGCACTGATTTTTGTTTTGATCAACAACATGGAAGTGACTTATTCTCCTGTGTTTTACTGAAAGGATCACAATCAGGACATGCACATTTTTTTCAAAGCCTTTGGAACATTATCATCATGTTGTTCCAAAGACGATCCAGAGGGATTACATAGTGGATGGATGAGCATAAATCCTGTTTGATCTCTGCCTGATTGTGAGGCTTTTCTGTCAAATCTTATCAGACTCCAGAACACTCTGAACCTTGGCCTTGCTCTTCACTTTAAGGTGAACTTGTGAGACTTCATCCTGTGTGACTGGCTGTCTTCTTTGCACCCCCCCCCCTTTTTTTTTGTCTTCAACAGACTAATTTATGGTTCTTCCACTTGTCCATGATGTGGTCAGTATTCCAGACGCTTGGGGATCATTTCAAAGAAGGCCTTGTGGTGGGTGAGGCTTAGACCTGGATCAGATGACTCATCCAAACTTTGTGTCTGTCTTTTGGGTCCAGGGAATCTTTATGTACGTATTGTTATTAATCCTTCAAATGCAGGGATCTAACCTTGGTTTAGTGGTGCACCATGTGTTGGAAATGTTTGCATTTGCTTGAGTGGAAGTTTTTATCCGAGTCCGGCGTCGACTGAAAGAAAGCAGAGTGTCAGAGACACAAAGAAATGGTTAACCTGATCATATTTATACCTGTTATCAAACAGCTTTGTATCCTCTAAAGGTCCCTCGGGGTAGCGCAGAAAACCTCTCCCGTCATGGGTTTTTTGTTTCACCATCCTTTCCGATCCATCCTGATGCCAGCTCTTTTGTGTTTTCATTTACATATAAAGTTGCAGTGAATTTATCGAGTCTACACAGCTGGGATTTATTACACATTCTCGTGCTGCTTTACACTGGCTCACCACCAGTGTTCTTCTTTATGTGTGTTTTTGTTTTCACCCATTTGTCAAAGCCTAGTGCTGCAGGCTGCTGGTGCATAGCTGGGAAAGACACATCTGACATCTATAACTTGAGCCTTCTTAGCAGAGTAACACTAGTAAAGACTTTATATTCTTTCATTGTGTACAAGCAACATACCACTTAAAAAATAAATCACAAGCACTACTTTTTGTTCAAATTCAAGTAGGAAAAATGATAAATTGACTGTGATTAGACCAAAGGCATTTTTTGACGTGTAGTTTTGCTGAAAACAACGTAAGCAGGCAGCTTTATAGTTTTATTAATGTCTAATATCTGTACTAATGCTTTATCTTATGGGCTGTCCTCTCATGTATTTGAAATCTTTCTCAATGTGGCAAATAGTTTATAAACTTTCTGCAATAAAATTAAATATAAAAGTCTTATGTAAATGTTTATCAGAAAAAAATTGAAGCCAAAAAACAAGTGATGATCTGGCTGAATCTCATAGTGATGTCCAGGAATTGAGCAAATGTCCCATTTTTCCCTTTTTTCCCCTCCTTTTTTTTTTATAGATGTAAAAACAATGTAGCCTTATTCATCATGCTGGAATCTTTTGTCTATGAAATTAGTCCCAGGTCTTTTCTTTTTTAGCAGCTTGTTTTTGTTAAACAGATTAACATGTCTCCGGAAGACAGAAACCATGTTTTGGAAATGTTGCATTCATAGTATCTTTCCTCGATACTGTGCTGGAGCCCAATTTGGTTTAACAGGCCTCCGTATCACAACTGGATACTGTAAATCACTGACTTAATCTGACTGATATATCATGTTTTTAAATCCTTTCTTTTAACATTTAAATCAATAATTTGTCTGTATAAAGTAGAACTGTAATGCTTTGGTCTGAATTCCTGGTTATTGTCGCTCCACACACACCTTATAACCCTGTTCTGATGTGTGTATCACTCCACACACGCCTTATAACCCTGTTCTGAGGTGTGTATCGCTCCACACACACCTTATAACCCTGTTCTGAGGTGCGTCTTCAGAGCGACTCGTTTTGGTGGAGTCTCTTTAAAGACCTGTCATGCCCCGCCCCCCTCCAGGTCACAGGAAGTTCAACTTTACCCTGTTCCGCCATGTTTTTAGCTTGATAGCAGTGATATGCTTATCTCCCGGCAGAGAAACATTTTATTGGTAAATTTACGATAAACGTCAGACTCCGATTCACGTACTTGGTTACCCGGAAGTCCACGACCTTATTTGGCAGACCCACAGCAAATACTGTGATGTAATAGATAAAAAAACACTAAAAGGTAATTAAACAAATGCAATAATATGACTAAAAAGAATATAAAAATATATGTGCAGCATCAGGAGTGAATAAATTTACACTTTCTGCATTCCTAAACACTTAGAAGTGCACAAAACATGTATTTAACGGCTAAAAAAAGTGCATTTTGCATGATATTTCTCCTTTAAAGTAACCTTAATTAATGTAGAGGCACTAATATACACAAGTCTATTTGATTTGACCCCACTTCTCCATTTTGGATGGGTATGGTTCTCCTTTTACATTTAGGGATAAGTAAGGAGGCATATAGACCATCTTAGCTGTTCATTTGGCTTACAAGCCTTGTTTGAAAGTTACTGCGTCTTTCTAAATGAAAGAGGCTGTGATGGGACTTGCGACCTGTCCGGGGTGTACCCTGCCTTTTGCCCATTGATTGCTGGTATAGGCTCCAGCTACCTGCGATTCTGAATTGGATGAGGTGGTATGGAAACTGGATGGATAAATGAAGGAGGCAGGGTCAAGGTGTTTATACAGAGGCTTTAACACTGGGCTGGAGTGAAACAAGTTTACGGACATAATGTTGCTTTTTGCATTCTTGTTGCAAATTTAATGTGCTGATAAAAAAAGTGTTTGATAAATCCTTCACCTGATAAATCACCTGCTCTGATCTTACAAGCTGATGGCTCCTTAGGTTTGTGACATTGTGAACTTTGATAGGTGGACTTTGTCATTTGGTAATTAGAATAGGTTCCAATGGAAAAAGGTGCAGCCTTGATACTGATCTTTGTTTTACTACTGATATCTTTCAGCATATTAAATGTATCATTAAAAAAAATTGTCCCAATATGCATGTGGTACCCATTTACTGAGCTAAAGTCATAGGTTTGGAATTTCTGACATTTATGATGACGACAAATTTTAATGAAATCCTCCAGAGATTCATTTTAGATTTAGCTGTTTTCCTTCCTGTCTGAATGTTTAAGCCACTGCAGATGCCAGATGCATGTAATCTAATGCTCTTTTCATCATAATACAAAAAGGAGGTGAGCAGATCAAGTAATACTGACTCATTTCATTTGGCACTGAAGGCTCTTTTATTATGCTCTTGTTATTTTATCAGCTCTCCAAGGGACAGCATACAGGAAAAGGGTGGAGTGGGACTGAATGATGATGTTACCGACCTTTTGGGATGGGAAAATCTGTGTGATCAGCTCTCTGTTAATCTCCCATGGATCTCTTACCACAGGAGGACACATAATGTCTGTAGCACTGCCAGAAGTTTGACAGCTTTTGTTTCACACCTACAGCTCCTTTCTTCCTCACTACAGTTATCATGTCCTTACATTTTTTTGTAGCTTGCAGCATTTTAAATGGCAGACGACTGATTAACTCTCAGAGCGGACTGCGTTAGAATAGTTTGATGCTCTTCTGTCCAAACGGCCAGGATGACGCCGGTTCCCCTCATCAAAGCGTAATTCTGCCAAGAGTCTGACGTCAGTTTCCCAGTCGTGCACTGCAATCTGAAGGGGAATTATTTAGGGATTATGATGTTGGTTAAGATTTTCCTGTATTGGAGCAGACCGGAACATTAACAGAACACATTTGTTGTGTGGGAGTTTGTCACGAGCTGTTTTTCAAATGCTGAGAAAATGAAGCTAGAAGATGAATTCTCTGAACGTTTGCGGCTGTGAGTCATGCTTTCCATTTTCTTGGTTTTAGTTTTATTATTTTGAACAAAGAATGATTAGAAGTTCTTACAGATGTCCCAGAATACAGAGATCCCCCCCCCACACTGCACCCACCCTGAAGACATTTTAATCCTCATTTTTTTGTTAGGCTGTTTTTCATCTTAAAGTTGCAATGTTTACGCAAACCAAGTTCCTCCGAAACTTAAGTCATTCAAATTGAGGGGATAGAGTTGAAATAACAATTTAACTTCAGAACATTTCACAGCAGGTGGGATATCTCAACTTCTGGGTTTAAAAAACACAGATAAAATGGTATAGTCCTGTAAAATGATGTAACCCACCTGTGTGAGCAGCACAATATGTGCTCTAGTGTAGGAAACCTAGCAGCCATAGTAAATGATCTCATTGGTGTCGACACAATAGTAAACATGCCAATAAAATAGATTTATTGGATAAGGAGGAAACTGATTTTTCTGGTAACCAAAGCAGCTTTGTGTTTATTGGGTAAATACATTATCACTATGTGCACTGAATACATTACATGAAGCATAAATAATCAAGATATGGCTCAAGAAGATAATTTCTTATTTGCAAACATCAATATATTTAGGACTTTGGAACCTTTCCTAATAGTGGAAATTGTATTGATCAGGAATGGAATGTCAATGTTTTGCGTTTGAAATCTCATCTGTTCGGCTCTTTTCCAATCGTTTCCATCACAGCATCACCCTGTTAAATCCTCCTTCTGCTCTGTCGTGTCTGTGTGATGGGGATGGACGTTTCCTGTTGAATTCCCCTTTTAAATTGCTTTAGATATTATGTCAAAATTTGGCTCACTTCAAAATGAAGGAAGTTAATTACAAAAAAAAAAACAGCAATGAGAATGACCAAGAAATTTTCGCATTTCTCCATGAAGTCGGTGACAAGTTAGCTCATAGTTGGACTTGGTGTACACACTAAAGTTTTTATGATCTTTCAGGGCCAAACAATAAAGGTTTGGGCAGATGCTACTTTGATAAGTTTCCATAAAAGCTAAAAGGTGTTGGGGATTCCTGCAGTTTCAGGGTAGGTTAAAGAAATGAGGAAAGAAAAGGTGGTTAAAATGTTTATTCAACATGTTCTACTCGCAGCTGTGGTCAATCTTTATTTCTACCTCACCAGATCAGCCTGGAGCAGAGCTATTAGGGGAGTGAACTGTGCCATCCGTCCACAAGATGGCAATATGTTTGGAGTTTAAGTGCTAAGCTACTTATTTAGCCAGCCACTATATGTGCAGTATTATTTATTTTTGTTTATGGCCAATATTAGTCAACAGCATAATGAGAGGTTAATTTATACTTTAGAAAACTCTTTGCTTAAATTGTCTTGGTAATTAATACTGTGGATGATTTGCAGAGGGGAGAAAAGACAAGTAGTTTTATCAGTAATGAGAATGAACCGCTTCCTCCATGTCCCAAATAAAGGGAACTTTAAAAGGAAGACCAATATATAATATAGCTTATTCTGTGAAAACTTTACTTTCATAGACCAAATTTTATAGCTCCTCAGTTCATTGTTGTGTGTGTGTGTGTGTGTGTGCCTTTCATGGATTTGCACTTATTTATGCAACATTCAAGTTGACTTCTCTAAAATATTTGCGGTCTTTGCAGGTACATGGGGACTAGGTCTGTTTGCTTGGCTGTAAAGCAGGACTATGAAGTGATCCTAATACAATAACCTGCAATTCGGTGCTGCTTGTCAGAGGAAGACATGGAAGAGCAGTCAGGGTTTGATTTACAGGAACATGTGGTCCAGGCCGCTGTTGCTCCCTGCAGTTGGTGTGCCATTACAGAACCTTTGACTTTTAAAACAGCCCCATATGGTGCAAAAGACACGTGAAGTTGTCTTTCTGTGTCTGCAGTTCAGTTTACAATGATAAATAGGTTAGATGGTTTGTTTTGGGGATGGTAACGTCTTCCTGGACTTGCTGGTTTGCTGATATAATGATAAGCCTTTGTGTGGAAATGAGTATTTTTAACCAATGTCCTTTTTAAAATAACCTCATAGAACAAATCATGTTTTTAATTGGGTATGTTTATGTTTCCAGTTTTTCATTTTTGCATTCACTTTTATTGTTTTTAGCAGTGTGGATCCAAAACATTCTGCTTGACATAAAGTAATGTTATTTATGCTGCCACTGTACTAATCCTGTTTCACCATAATACCCAGCGCTAGTGGTGCAGTGTAAAATGGACAGCTGGCAGGAATGGCATGTGACTTGGAAAGGACAGCCACCCCCGTCCATAATATAGTGCCGTTTAAATTGTTCACTCCCTCTTCAGTGGCTGTCAGAACCGAACTGAGGCGAGGATACGACCACACAAAAGAAATATTTGTCCAATCTGTCCAAGCAAACAGCCCAATTGAGGCGAGAACTTTCCCATCGCGTTGCTCCGTGTCTGCGTGACGTGTGATTGAAAGAAGAATAATACTTTTGAACTTTGCAAGTGGCAGCGTTTGAATTTAAAAACAGTTGTAAAGTGTAATGAACACTGACAAATTATGCACCTGTGCCATAAAAAGTTTGCCTTGGTCAAAATCCACAGCATGAATTATATTTAGTTCCTTCTGATTGAGAAGCTGTGCTTAGAATAAACATTGTCTTGGCAGAATTTTCAAAGCTCTCCTTTTCTTACTTGAATGCTCAGATATACGGGAGGGGAATTATAGAAAGATTATGCTCTTTTGATGGTACTTAATTACATTAAAAGCAATTATTTTAAGACGTTACACTAAAGAGTTTGATCATATTTGTTCAATGATTAACAGATGCAAAAAATGCCCTCAGTGGGCTGTAAATGAAGGCTTGTTAATGGCTTTCAGAAAGCTGTGATCTTCGATCTCTATTCTGAAGGCAGGATTTCACCCTTTTTGTATGTGGAGGCTTTTCAGGCAGCTTGGCCTCCAGTGTCACAAAGAGCCAGGAAGTCTCGTTCTGTGTGTGACTACCAAAATGTTTGTCTCAGTCCATGAGAGGGTGTTGGGTCTGCTGTCAGGAACCTTGATTCGTGTGTAGGTTTCAATGGTTTACCCATGTGAAATGAAACGGGTTGCCAGGGTGGTGAAAGCATTCTGTTTGCTCATGTCCAGACCTGCAGAATAGATGAGGACACAGATGGGATTTCTCTCTGGTGGACTTTTCTTCAGACCTGTGTTTGGAGAGACATGGAAACCTCAGCCAGAATGGACAGGCATCTTATTGAAGTGAAGACTTAAGGCTTTCACCCAAGACTGAATAGGATGTGAGAGACAGGCAGCGAAGGTTTTCAAGCGGGAGGGTAGTGGAGATGAGGTCAGTGTGAAGTGACGGGTGGATTCTGTCACTGATTGTTCTCTCCCAAAGACACACACCACTATTAAGCTGATTATTGTAGAGGATGAGATATTAGTCAATATCATACTTGTGTGATACAACTCAAGCACTGCTGGTACTTATTCTCTTAGGCTACTCGGTGTGAAAGTACCATAAAACTTCAAAGCCCGGACTAAAGAAATCATCTGGGTTTGTTTCTCTCCACATCGAGTACTTCTGCTTTCCTCTGAAGAGTCATTTAGGGATTCACAGAACAGCAGCACATTTTCAAAGAGAAACAAAGAGCATATCATGAATCACGTCCAAGAAATACAGTTCATGGCTTTAATGCGAAATGCAAGCTCGGTATCACCAATATGCTGGATCTGGAGCAGTGTTGAAACACATGTCTCACAACTGTTCTGCTGACGTCTCCCTGGGTGCGATTATGTATCTGCATTACTCTTTGTGCTGCACTGAAAATAGCAGAGACGTTGTACCAGTTATGTTGACTACATATGTTGGCAAAAAATGCATTTTTAATTTAGTAATTGGCCAAGGTACCTCCAGGATGTTTAGACTCACACGTAGTGTCATTTGCTTGTTGTCTGGCCTCATGCCTGAGTCTAATTTGCTATTTGAAACCCTACCAGAAGCTAAATGCTCCAGACAGCCCTGCCCCAAGGGTCAGAGAGGCAGAGTGTTCCTTTAAATGTGATAAGGTTAGAAAATGTGGAAAAGTTTTTGAGAGATTTAGCTCTGAAAGCATGAACTAAATGGGCGACTGCAGTTTGTGACTCTGCAGCTTCTGATGCCCAGTCATCTTTGGTCTTCCTGTGCAGGATTCATACTGCAAAAAACTGCTTCAAATTCTGCTTTGTGTGTACTTTCACATAGAAACTGGGCTGTTCTTTGGCCTGCTTCTTACCTGCAGACCCATGACTTTGAGACAAGCAGTGTGCTATCTTGGCTATTGGTGGATGCACTTTTGCTGCTTCCTCATTTTTTTGGAATTGGCTGCAAACCCGCCGGTTTTTGTCAGCTGGTGTTGTAAAATGACATTTAGGATTAGGATGTCTTAAATGGCAGGTGCAGCAAATCTTATGGGTAAACTTTATTGCCACTTGTTTCCTATGTTAATGTAAAAATGAAATGCTCTCTATGCTCAATTTTTAAGCTCCCTTGAAAAGGTTTTTCTCTTTTTTGGTGAAAAAATTGGATGCACGTAAGGGCATGTTGCCAATGAATGCTGAACTTTTATACACACGTGATCAAATAAAAAAAATCAGCTCTGTCTGTGGAAAATACGCTCGCCTGCCTGAAAGAATAATAGCCATATATGCAGTCCATAAAAATCTGGAAAGACATCTTATTTTTCCTTTTTTTTTAATTGTCCAAAATAACTTCAACTCTTGATTCCCAAAAACATTTTTCTCTTGTAAGATCCTTAAAGCAATGTTTTTATTGCCATCAATGTCAGAATAGGCATGGAAAACCAGAATAATACTCATTCTGTGACGCAAATGAAGGCAGTGTTATAGCTAACAATGTTGGACATTAGACTTGTGTCGGTAATAAAGAATCATTTGAGATTTCATGGACTACTTGGATTTTTTTTTTACAAAACCCCTAAATTATGGTTTTGATGTTTCCCGTTGCAAAAGTTAAAATGTAGATATTTGTTTGTCTGTTTATAACATAAAGTTTTTCATTTTATAAATATGGTTAACTATAATGTCACAGAAGACTTTCTCCTCTGCTTCAGCATGCACACACACGCACACACACGCACACACACACACATTAAGCTCTAAAAATGTTATGATTACTAAATATGATACTTCTGATAGGTTTGGGGAAAATGGAGGAAAAACCTTTTTCATAGCATCATTTGTATCATAATTAGAACACAAGTTTAAGACCTTTTTACCACCCACGTTATCGGTAGAATAGTTAAAATCCGGCCGTCTGTAACTGGATAAGTTCTCTTTTCCACACTGGAGTTATTGATGATCTACACATAAAAACACTTCTTTGGCAGTCATTTTTAAAATGGTTACCTCCACCGGTCATGAAAATATGGTTATCCATAAGGAAAAAAGTTAGCTTTTTATTTAAAGCTCCAATAAAACAGTTTAAATAACAAAAATATTATTGTCTATTTTATATGTCTAGCTTTATGGTGTTAAATCACGCAGAGGCGTGGAAGGGGAATTTCCTTGTGTGTGACCTGACTGAGGGTTTTATACATTAAATTATAACATGAGGTTTAATACCGTCCCTTATTCCTATCACTGAATTACGAACAGAGAATAATTTTGAATTGATGTAACTGCGGTTCAATTATTTATGTATCTTAAAAAAATATTAAAGGAAGGAAAAAGTTCCAAAAGCAGTCCAATATTAAAAAAAAAAGACTCTCAGGTTGCCAGTCACCAGAACTGGTCATAAATTTTCCTCCTGCTGAGATAAGCAATAACACGTGACTACACATGTACAAATATATTTGGCCTTGTTTTAGATGGTGCTACTTTGACAGCAGAGGTGTCAGAGGGTAGACCCGCGTTAGACCTGGTGGAACAGAACTTTGTTTCAGAAGCACAGAAGGGCCACATTAACATCAGGTTAAACCAACATTGGGAATGGGAGAGAGCCAAGATCATTAGAGTGAGAGAGGGCGCGCTGGGCAGGGTCGGGTTACATGCTGTCAACCCCAGACCTGCCCTCAACACGTCTGTCAGAGAGAACGACGAGGAGGAGAATGAAGAAAAGATTGATGAATGACACATTTCAACACACAGGCTTTGCTCAAAGGCCCCCATTCATTGTTGCCTGCTTTGGGGATGTAAAATAGGCAAATCAGAGCCGATCCTCTACGGTGAACTTCCACCAGCTGTCTAACAGATGGAAGGACATGTTGGCTAAGAAAATGAAAGGTGCAAATGAAGGCAGGGAGAAAAAAGTCACACATGGATACATAAGATAAGCAAAACGGAGGCTGTTTGCAAAGCGATTTCACATCTTGCCTCCCAGAGTGCTGACATGTGTTTTAGGTGACATTTGGCTTTGCTTGAGGCTTCTGTTATTTAATGTAAGCAGTTGGAGTGTTTTTGTTTACAAGGCTTACGCAATGTCGATTACAAAGTCAGATTGTGCGGGGAAAGGGATGAGCACAGCAGAGGATGAGGGGAAGAGTGGGTAGATGTATAGCATGTCAGGATTTTGTATTTGCATTAGTCGTCAAGATGCAGGGCAGTCATAATGACCTCTGTGCTAGTTATTTAGCTTCCAAACTTTAAGAGGGGAAACCAGTAGGTGCGGTGGGATCAACTGGGACTTGTCCTCCTAAATTTATACAAAAGCACCTTCTGAGATTGAATGAGTTTGCTCTGTCGGTGTGCGTAGATCTGTGTATGCACAGGTGGTAGTGATGGAAAAGGAAGTAAGGCTCCCAGTTTAACAACTGTTTTTTTGTTTAAATAGATATATTATATATTTAATATATTTGACAAGTTATTTTAGGAATGGAATAGGTTACAGGTGACAGCTGGTTATTTTGCAAGAAAGCATTTATGTTTTCAAGTTTGACTTTAAAAAGTAAGTGATGAGCTACAATTCATGTTTCTATCATTTTACACTTTAATTTTTAAATAACACCTTTAAAATTGCTGAAGAAAATATTATCTCACTGCTATCTATTTTCCTGCCATCTAACTTTATGTTGATTTTAATTTTGGATTAGGAATCTAAATGCCAATTTCCCTTCCAATGAGGTAAATGAAGTATTTTAATGCATAAATTTTAATTTCTTTTCATTAACTGATGGAGTGTAAAAGGTGTGAAAGTGCAGTTTACAAGTGGAAACTGTTTTCACAAGCGGTACTTGTGAAAACAGCCAACTACTCCAGGTTACCGGCTTTTATTGCCACTGGCCTCTGGTTCAAAACGGTGTGAATATGATGAGAGTGGAGCATGCTTATCTGTGCAGTCCCACACGCTCAGTGTGTATGTGTTCAACTGAGCTGTTTGGGATGATGTATGCTCTGGTAATCACATTGTATCACTCTATGTTTACACTGTTAGAATTATCTAAGTTAATTTAACAATGTTTTTGTTATTTTGCCTTGTAGCATGTGCTTTCTCTACTTGAATACCTGTTTTTATGAGAAGCTTAATTTAAAAAAGAAAATCTCTCATAGGGTTTTTTTTTCAAGCCAGCTCTCATAACAGTTAGTAGCTCCTCTGCCTGTTTCCCCTTCCATTCATTATGTTTATGTTTAGTTAATTTCCTGCCTAAATTAGAAATGATGCTGATCCCTGACTCTGCGGGATCCTATGACATCCTTTGGTTTATATACAGGTGTAGTAGATGGAATGGTATCTGG
>JBAMHV010000019.1:11800660-11836916 GCA_037177535.1 Pseudomugil gertrudae
AAGACATGCACCTTGGGGATAGGCTGATTGGAGACTCTAAATTGCCCATAGGAGTGAGTGTGTGTGCATGGTTGTCTATGTGTGTTGGCCCTGTGATGGACTGGTGACCTGTCCAGGGTGTACCCTGCCTCTCACCCATTGACAGCTGGGATTGGCTCAACCTCTTTTGGTGCAGTAGCATCGGAGCCAGAGGCCTAAAGAAACCTAAATAATGAAAATGGTCTAAATCCATGCTGGGGTTAAATGTGGGGCTGATTGTCCAGAGAATGCACAAGCTGCTGAACCTAAGACAATCGATGATGATACTAATATTAATTAATAATAAATTAAATGTCTACTCCTCATTTATACTTGGTGGTGTGCCACATTGCAGCCACAGTTGCTACGGGGTGCACTGAAGGAAAAGCAGCGGCAACCTCTCCGAGCACCACCAAAACATTCATATCACTGAAAACTTACATTCACACACAGCGATACCAACACTGGAAGCAAGAAGAGTGAAGTGTGTTGCCTGGGAGACAGCAACACATTGACTGAGGGAGCAGGTTTTGAGCTGCCAACCTTACAATCTTTGGATGACCCGCTCCAGCTCTTGAGCTTGTGCCACCCAGTAAGTACTTACACAGTAAGTACACGGTGTGTGTGTGTGTGTGTGTGTGTGTGTGTGTGTGTGTGTGTGTGTTCAGTGGGAGGCTTCTTAAAGTCCACCGGAATTACTGCAGTAATGAGCAGGATGTCTTTACTGCCAACAACTATCATCCTCTGGAATGAAAATCTTAAATGAAAGAGACTTTTTTTTAAGAAAAATATTATTCATCAAGATAAACAAGATGATGAACCTCCTTCAACATCATGATTTTCCTCCTGGGATCAATAAAGCTTTTCTCTTCATAAGAGGGGGCATTGAGTTTATCAAGTGAGAACCTTCCATCACAGATGGTTCATGTAAAGGCACTGGATATCTTCTGAACACCCCAGTAAATGAAAAACATTCCCAAATTCCTTCTATAACATGAAGTTCAGTGAAGATGGAGAGCCTGCATAAATCTGAGCTGCTGCTGTGATGTAACAGTGCCCTGAAGATCAATTCTAACAATCCAGGTATTCTGATTTATAGGTTTATGATGCAGATAACACTTAACCTGAATTACATGAGGTTTTTTTTAACTTGTGAAGGAGTTTTAAGGCTTTGTGAAGAAATACATTCATTAGGTGTGATGCTGGACTTTTATAATGAGCACAAAGAACGCTCTAAGACATGAGGTAGACGTATGACTCCCATATGATTTTCTTTCTCTTGAAGCTATATTTGATTTATAAATGTGAGTACAACAACATGCTTTCTGCTAGGAAGAACCTGACTAGCAGATATGGCTCCCTGGAGAGTACAAATTAGCTCTCACACCATGTATTGAAAGCATCTGCTACTAAATTCTTATGTCATTGTTCCATTATATGCACTGCACATAATTACAGATTTTAATTATGTTTTACTTTGACTTCTTATTAATGGACGCTTTTAAAAAGCACATCTAAGGTTTGAATATATGTCAGAGTGATTTATAAAATAGTTTTCAAGGAACCATGAGTTGACACATTTCCAGTGAGAATGCACACTGATATTTGATCCGGATACCGGTACTTTTCCAAACCGTTGCTTGAGCAGCATGCACTGCAGGCTTAGAGGCTTGCTATGGTGCTGGGTTGTGTTGTGTAATTTGTTCACAGAAGCAGATGGACACAGTCTGATTTATTACTTCTGACAACCAGTGGTCTTTTTTTTTAGCAGGGGAAAAAAGTTCTTCATTTCTATTTTTCTCTCATGTGTTGGTGGTCCTTATTTAACCTGCAAAGTTTCAACCAATTTGCATAATATGGTAGTTTTCTTATTGCTTCTTTGGAGCTTGTGGGGAAAATCTCAGGAGAGTATTTTACAGGCGTAGTTGACATCTAGGGGCGTAATACAAATATTTCAAAACTTGAACAGCTTTAAGACCAGCTGTCACACTGCTTTGGCAGTTTAAAGATGGTGGGATAGGACACAGTGTGTGAGTCTCTCACGGTAGAGTTGTAGAGTTATGTGTGTTTTTATATTTTGAGGAGGCTTTGTCTTTAAAAAACAAAAAAAGTGGAAAATTAAAAATATTTGCTACTGCTGCTGTCTTGATTAGATACTTTTTAGTTGAGTGTCATGCTTTTTTACTGGATTTTTAAAGGCTTATGAGATAAAACAATGCAAATCTCATTACTTCAAGTGATGAAATAAACGGTTTATGTAATGATTCATGAGGCTTCCAGTACACAGTATCAAACATGTGAAAGCTCAGCAGTTGTACACGGTGACGTCTTACAGAAAACTGTATGGACCCCGTGCTGCTTATGATGTGGCGGGAACAATATCTTTGCAGTTTGATTAATGATCTGGAGAAGACACAAGTAGCAGATGGTATGCTGATTTCATGTTTTTGGTGAGCTTGTTAAGCGCAACAGCTGTGAGGTCTGTGCTTATCGTAGCATTTGCAGCGTGGGGCTGTCATTAGAACAAGCCGTGTGAATAGGGGAGATGGAGAGCGATTGCTTCTGTCTACCTGAAGGAGAAAACGTGGTATTTTGCGGTGGATTGTATTTGCCTCATGCGGCCCGGAGTGAGTGGACGGTTTCTTGATGAGTTTGGAAAGATCTGTGGTGTTTTGATGAAGTAAGCTCGTAATTTCTCAAAAGAAGGGTGCATCTTTGTCTTTTCATTTTAAACAATGATGGGAAATATCAGGAAGGCTACAGAGACTGCAAGCAGCTAATGGTGTGGCCCCTGGGAACAGCACCAAGGTCGCAATGCAAAGGGCTTTAGTGTCCATGTGGTATGCACTCTAACCACTGAGAACGGTCTTTTTAAGAGGAGCATGAAAGGCCACTTTTTTTTTTTTTAAGAAATGAGAGTAATTGCTGTAAATTGATCTATCACTGTGTGTTGTCTGCCAGGACAGGATCCTGATGGCATTATGTGCCAGTATTGTTTTCTCAGATGGAAACCAGGCCTTACTCTGGTGCTCTGGCTGGTTGCTGTGTGGAGCACACTGATTAAAAATGCCACCACAGGGGGCCTAAAGAAACTTTTTAAAAATAAGGTAACCATCAGAAGAAAAAAAGATCTGTTGCAGCAACTGTGAAGCAAAACTATGGCTTCATACTGTTTCCCAACCAGTGCAGAAAGGGCATAAACCAATAAGTCTTGACATAGTTTATTAAAGATAATTCAACTTCTGACTGTCTCTGGTATTACACGAATACAGTCGGTCTTCTGTTTTTATTCCCCATGACTCCATAGGGGATAATATTTTGACAAAAAGTCCAGCATATGTTCTGGATCATAGATCAAACCACTATAACAATGTCACGCCTGTAGTTTGGGGAGAGCGATCATGTTTGGCTCTTTGGATAAAATATGTGCCTTTTGAGCTGTCACTCAGTTGTGACTTGCTACTAATTTCAAAGTCGGATTGTTTTTCATAAACTAGGATTGTTTTCCAAACCAGTTTTCTAAATTCTAACATGGTGTGGTACAGGAGGAAATGTGAAATATGGATTGCTTTAAGATTTACAGTAGCCTACAGCAGCGCAGCATCCTTTCTGATTTATAGACGGGAGCCTTATAAACAGGGCATTTTGGGGGATTGACAAATCTTTATCTCTTACTTACTGAAACTTTTTTTCTTTTTTTTTCTCACAGCCATTTTTCTTTTTTCTGAGCCAACATAGCTCTGTGTAGTATGATTCTATAACCCTAATGTGGGAACTATGTTCTACTATTAGATGTTCAGGACAATTACAGATAAAATTTAAATAAACCATTTGACTTTATTATGTCAAATCAATTTGAGTCAATTATTCATTAATGTCTGTTTCTGGAATTAACCCCAACGATTACATTACGGTCATTGAGCTGTTCATGGTTTGTTGCCAACAACATAGCAGATGAGCCTTTTAAAAGGTAGTTTATTTGCTTTTGAACTCCAGTGGCTGATATGCATGTGTGTGCATCGTGTATCACTATAAATAAGTCAAAATATTGTTCTCATCAGGCCCTGCTGTTTCTTCTCTCCTGGGCTCAGATTGCAGCTCCCAGATGGTTCCTTAATCTGCGGGTCCGGCTCAGGTCAGCTCAAGCAGAGCCAGGTAACGCAAGCCAAACTCATAACTCAACCATCGACTGAAATGCAGCCACAGGGACTGAGACGGATGGCTTTAATGTGTTTGCTTCTTCTGAAAACCAAGCCATAGGGAACTCTGTGAGCTCTTATTGAAAGGGAACCTCTAACTGTAATGTATAATCTATAATAAAAGCTGCTGCGAGCTGAAGTCCTTCCTTATTGCCTCTGACACTGGATAAGTTGGGAAATGATTTCTGAATGATTACTGAAGGGTCTGTTAGTTAATGCTAATGACAGATTTTACATTGCTAGTCACTTTTTGATAGACTTTTAAGTAATCATTCAATAATCATTGCCATTTTTTTCACAGGAACGTGAAGCTTTGGGTTCATTCACATCAGCCTTTTTGACCTGAATCCTACTCCGTTTGCTCGGAAAGTTCACTTCCTTTGGGGAATTGTAAATGCACAAAGGAGTTCTGGCACAAAAAAGGTTGACTCGATCTGTCTACAAACGTTATTCTGTGTAGTGGAGAATGGAACGCATTACTTAAATGACCCAGTGAGAAATTGTTGCTTTTGTAAAGTGTTACAAACAGCTTTTACATGTAGAACTGGTGCTTAGTGCGGCTCCTCAACGGTGGACCAAACTCGCTGAAGCCTTCTGAAAGAATAACTGCAAACACCTTTGATCCACGGCCAGATAAAAAAAAAACATTTCATGAGACAGTTTCTCCCCCTCCTAACCTTGATAGAATAGCTGCTGCAGTCCTGCGTGTGATTTAAAAAATGCCTCCAACCTGAAGTCCTCCCATCCCCTCCTGTGTGTGATGGCTAATAACTTCCATTCTTCAATATCAGTCGACTTGACAGGACACGGATGTGTTATTGCAGCCAAACTATGGCTGGAAATCTTTTCCAGGCCGACCTGAAGGGTGTGAATGAGCAGCTGACCCACAATTACACATTCCAGCTTAAAGTGGTTTGAAATGAGGCCTTTTGAATCTGCCAGATTAACTCTTTTGATCTTTTATACCTTTAGTTCTTCAGGTGAATCTGATTAATTATCTGTAATTTCTCTTTTTTCTCTTTTTAGTTTTGATTTCCTTATTTTTCTATTGTTTCTATATCATGGATAAAGCAGTCTTAATCATTTTAACTGAAGGATTTTCATGAGTTTACTGGATGTTTGTTCACTTGAGCGGAAAATAAATGGATCCATTTTCCTTTTGGCTTCTCTGGCCACTATAAAATACTTTGTCAGATAAAATTTAAGTGCACAAGGTTTGCTTTCTCCTACACATATACCACAAATGCTGCATTAAGAACAGCATCTTGCTCAGAGCTTTTTAATGTTACTTTTGGATTAGATGGTGTAGTAAAGGATTGAAGGTGGAGGAATGTCAAATGCATTGTGCAAAGTATTGAATTTGATGTTTATAAGAAGGTGCAGACGTTTGTGCTTGTCAACATGTGTTTTCTTTTTTCCACCACGACTCAAAGGACTCCAGTGATGTTAATGAAACCAATTTTCATATAAAGACGCCTTTTAGCTTCGGCTTCGTGCATGTAGGCCTCAGCGTTTAGGATGCAGCCGCTGCAGGGAGACCTGGCCTTTGAAATAGCCCCTGGTTATTTTTCTGCTTGACAGATCAGAGCAACTGCTGGAATCAAAAGGGAAGTACCCTGCCGCCCAAGGTAAATGGGAACCCAGGGCTGAGCCGGGACATTCTGAAAGCTAATATGGCTGCAGCTGAGTATGAGCCATCTGGACAATTTGCCCTCCATCAAAAGGCTGGAATTGGGTGAGATTATGTGGTGTACTTGTGAAAAGATTTATATTTTATATTATAAAATGACTCATCAGAAAATGGCATTACGGGTTGTCCATCAGTGTGCGAGGCTAAATTCTGCGTGTGACATGGCCTGGTGGGACGAGGGTTTCACAGCACTTGCATTTCATTTATCGATGCCCCCTGGAGGTTTTAAAACAAGCTCTGGGGTTAAGAACAAAATCACAGAGAGATGTTGGACCATGACTGATGCTTAGTGAAATCTGCTTCTCATTGAAAGGAGTTTTAGGTGAGAGGAGATGGCTTACCGGTACGAAAGCTTAGCATTGCAAACAATCAATGCCACATTGGCACCAACCCCCATCCCCCCACCCCAATTCAACTAAGTTATAAATGCAGCCATGCAGACACACAAACGAAAGTAGGTTGTAAATATAAGAAGCATATTTAAAGTTTTATTAATGATCCTGATCATTTGATATGTGTTATAGTCTGCCGCCTTGTGTGGTCCATATGTGGTTATGTTTCAGGACATTTGGATAAGTAGATGACCACAAACGGCATTATTATTATTTTTTGTTTCAGGAATCTGTTCTGCCATTTAACCTCTGATCAAGAAAACCTTTTTTGTTGAAATGTACTTCTTAGCAACAGCAAAATGGAAATGTGTGCTGCCTGCCCAAAGAAAATAAAGACGGACTGATATTTTGCCAGACCACCATTAACTTTGATTACAGTATGCTTTCATTATGGCATCATAAGATCTTTTCTGCACTATCACAGTATCCATTTTCATCCCGACTTACGTCAGGTTTTTTGTGTGCACGTTTTAATAATGTTGCATAAAGTCTTCTCCAGCACACGAGTCCGAGGCTGAACTCTGTGGTGGTCTACACACATGTGAAAACGTGTTGTCCTCTGAAGGACCTATTCACAGTTTGAGCTTTGTGAATTCTGATGTTGGCGTCTTGGAATAGGCCTGCACCGTCAGCGGAGGAAAATCATGTAAGAATGGAAAAAACCTGCTCATTATGTTGGCACAGGTCATGATGGGTGCAGCACTGGTGCACCAGCCACTCTGGCGCAGGATTAATCTGGATCCATCAGACCACCATGATCTTTTGATCTTCTATATTATTATGACTCTAGACTCCTGTTTGGCAGAGAGCATCTAAGGTTTTCCTTGTTTTTTCCAGTTATCCTCATGCTTTTTCATCACAGCCGATATTATTGTTCTCTTTATTTCTCTTATTCTCTTTATTTGTATCTCTTTAAAGATTTCCTCACCTGTTAACGTGGCTGTGGGTTCTACTTTTTCTACACTTGAAGATGATGGTTCACCACTGTCTTACGTGCTCTGATGATGCATTGGGCAGTTCTTAACCTGCTTTGGTTGTTTTCAGTTTTAGCTGCTTTCTTTGCTGATGCAGATAAACTGATTAAGTCAAACACAGTAACGACTTTTCACAACCACTGAATGTATTCCAGTATTTTTGTCAAATCCAATTGAAGCTACTCCCAGCATCTGTGAAGGTTAAATAACTTGTGAAATATATTCATCTCTCCAGTGATTTAAGATGCAAGTTTTGAAACTCACCATGAAAAATTCATACTTGATCAAAAATCCAAATATGTACGGTAATCTAATTTATCCAACTGTGTAATGAATACAGCCATAATTGTGTGTATGTATCATCCCACCACAAATGACCATGAACAATTTTGGTCTCTAAACCATGAAATTATTGCTATGTGATAAGTCATAACTATGAATGTAAGAAAAGTGTATTTGATTTGTCTTTTTCCTCTAAAAACCTTACATTCTTGTAGCCTGGCTGGGATATAAATTTAGTGTTTTTGTGTAATCTGTAAAGAACTCAACATTTCAGAGAGCTTTTCCTTTTTTTACTCCTTTTCTATGTGAGTAACATAATGTGTTTATTTGAGTACTATCACAAACCATACTCCTACAACTGCATTTTTACAGATTGCTGTTTTTATGTAATGTTTTGCCAGGTTGTATTTTCTTTTTTTTTCACCATTCATGGATTTCATGGATTTATTGTGTCAGTACAACAGCTTGTGGCTCTACTGGGCTTAGGAAAACAGGGATTTTAGTGAAATAAAGGACTTGTATGATAGATAAATCTACCTCTATTCTCCATCCTTTCCACCTCAGACATTTCTGGCTATCCACAGACCAGCCAGCTGAAAAGACTGATAAGACATTACTTCTGAAGAGTAATACAGATCTGTGATGTTATTTATCTTTGAGTGTTTAGCAAGATTTTTATTTGTAGGGAGAGTGCCTTAGGGTTTGGTTCACACAGCACTTACGACTGATACTAGATAACCTTCAGCTATTCACTTATGGCCAGAACTAACTTGACAATAATGATCGGTATGTGTTTCAGACTTAACCCACACTTGATGCTGATGTTGAACAAAAATATGCTTTAAATAGTTTTTGCAGTACATGGCAAAGCTTATGTCTGAGCACCGGTAGCATCTCATGATCAGAAACAAACTGCCATATCTTTCACTGACGAGGCCCGTTATGGAGGGAATTACTGGGACACTCAGTTTCTGTAGTCCTTTTCTGCTGCTTACATTAAAAAATGCAAGTAATTTTTACTTCAATAACTTTTCTATTTAAGTCTGAGCATGTTTGCCTCCCTCAGGGTAGATAAGATGTTCAAGATTACCAAGTTTTAGCATGTAGCCTCATTGTGTGTTTGGAGGATGGGAACCATTCAACTGAGCACAAATGGGAATGAGAACTACCTGCGCATCTCGGATCTTTTGGATTTGTAAATGTCGTCAGGAAAAAGCTTAAGGTAGGTTTTGTATGGTTTTAACAACTCCTTTCAGCCCCATGTTGAGCAAGAAGAAGCAACACATAGCATCATGGATGGAATGCTATTTGGGAATAAGAATCAGCCCTGGAAACTTGGGGGGAATAAAGAGTTATTCCACGTATTTGCAAATACAGAATGGTCCTTGATCTACCAGGTTGGCAATGTAGCCTCATTTTCTTTACATCTGAGCCGCAGTGCATTTTTAAACCCATGCAGCAGTTGAAGTAATTTCTTTAAGTGTTACACCTGGATAAATAACACAGTTTAATGGATCTGCTGTAGCAGATAGTTCATCTGATTCTCCTCCACTCGGTTGGTACTGAAGAGAGCTCTTTCAGGGGGATTAAGTGAGAGTCTATGACTTAAGTGTCATACTCCTCTAATCCAAAATCTCTGCGACGACTCAACTTCAGGTCAAAGGTTACGCGAGCTACCCAGAGCTCTTGCTACAGACGGTGTTTTCAGGGGTCAATCACAGCATGATAGTTATGTGGAACAGGATGTTTTCTTCAAAGACTTACTGTGAAGCATTAAGAAATGCCACAAAGCCACTACATTGTTGAGGGATTATCACTGTAATTGTGCGTCTTATTTGTTCTATTTATAGCTGTAAATAGTGGCATTTCTGCTCCTTTCCAGATGGCTTTCATGCCTAAGACTTGCAAAGGTTTGGCTTGTGTACAGCACACTGGTATCATGCATATCTCAGCCAAGCGCTCTATTTGTCTGATGTGAGGCTGCTAGTTTTGGAACAAAGGGTCCTCGTCACTCAAATACAGTGCCAAAGGGTACTTTTGGTACTTTTTATATTCATGGATGTATTTATGTTTTTAATTGTAGTGGTAAAAACACTGACGTAAAAGCTCTTTAA
This sequence comes from Pseudomugil gertrudae, assembly GCA_037177535.1. Taxonomy (NCBI): domain Eukaryota; kingdom Metazoa; phylum Chordata; class Actinopteri; order Atheriniformes; family Pseudomugilidae; genus Pseudomugil; species Pseudomugil gertrudae. The sequence continues at coordinate 11,810,330 of JBAMHV010000019.1, forward strand.
ATTGATCCATATTTTTACGTTTGCAGAGCCAGTAATACGTTTTCCTTCAGCACGGTCATAAAACTTAAAGTCGATGTTTGCCTCTGGCTGCTGATGCGAGAGGACACCGTTGCTGTGTAACGTGGAGCACTTATTGTGTAATGTCGTACTGGTTGATGCCAAGAGCATGGGGTTCATATGGCAAACTGGATGTGATGTGGAAATTGCACAAAACGGAATTTTTATTGGCAATTTCTGACACACTTTTTTTGTTTTACTATTACATATTTGTGGCTGAACTGAACGACTGTTTCTCCAAAACAAGGTTTAAACAGCTTCCCAAACAGACTAGCCTGATTTGTGCATAATTTACATGAACCCAGTTCACCTGTTGAAAATCACCTGGGTTTTATAATTCTGTCTTTTCCGCAGTTGCCATGGTAATTATGCCCATGAGAATGACTCGGCCCACCCTCCAACAACCCGGCGAGATACTGAAAAAGTACAGAGAAATTTTCTGTTTTTAAAATCTCCACAGCGTGTTTATCCAAGTTGCAGGCTCTGTTATTTATGACTATTTTGTTATTTATGGCTATTTTGAATTAAGTTAACATGCATTGTGATTTCGCCATGAGCTTGAATGTGGTACAGAATAAAGCAAGGGACCCATAAAACCTTCATCATGTTTTATCTCTTTCTTCCTTGTGTGTATGCTTTCAGCAGGTCTGACACCAAACTAAGCCCATTCATCACTATAAAAGGACCTTTTTTCAAACTTTTAAGGAATTGAACCCTCAAATGAGTTCAGTTGCTGTATTAGAGGAATTTCGAAGCACACAATTCACTTTATTTGTCTCTTAAACTGCTGTTTCAGTTGTTCAGCTGTGTGGAAATATTTTTTTTACTTGGTGATTTTATAGGTGTAAAAAGCTGGTGCTGTATCAATTCTGATTAAAATCTCTCCACATGCCACTAAGTCTTGAGTTGGCCATGAGTTTTTATTCAGTTACGGCTGTACGCTGGATCCCTAGACCTTCTGGAGACAAAGTTTGAATGAAGGAAAAACTCCTTTTATAATTTAAGCCCATTCTACACACATTTAGATAATTCACATCTTTAATAATACCAATAAACAAAAAACACTAATAGTTCACTAGATATGGAGCTGAGTTTTAACATTTAAAAATTAGAAATGGCACTACAAACCCCAGTCTAAGAAAAATGAATTTGGAACTAATTAAAGGAGAATTGTCAGTTCAATTTGTGTATAATCTGTTTAATTCCACCGCGCTTGTTAACAGTTGACAGTCAAAGGGGTTGTTGAATTTAATACGTGGGACTTTTTATATGTGATAATATGCCCTTATTAATCTTGTTATACTGGATTTATTTAGTTGACCTTTCACATACTAAACAATGACAACAATTTAGCTGATATTTAGAACCATCTTGGGCAGCTTTGCATCTTGGTCGTTTCTGGCTGCTTTTTCTGAATATATATATATATATATATATATATATATATATATAATTAAAATCTCAAAAACTTCCTTACACTTTGGATGGTGGGAGAAAAAGCAGATTTCCAGTTCTAACTCCACTTCTTGTCCTAAGAATATAAAGACAGTTGTAGGACACTGAACAGCGGAGAAGCCCCTTCTCTCCTCTCATGCATATTCAAGCACGTGTGCATTCACACTCTCACCCTGTGAAAGGCATTTTGGCTTCTGTTCAAGGGAGCCCTTCTAAAAAACTGGTCCTGAACAAGAGAGCTGATCGCCAGCCAAGCAGGACAGTAACAAAGTGGAGCGCAGGAGGCCCCGCCATGTTTGCAGAGATCTAAAGCGTTCTTCTTTCAAGCTTTGTTTGCATTTGTTCACTGCAGCCACTGAGCAGTACACAGAAAAGCCTTTTCTTACCCTTCCTCTGTCCATACTCTTTTCACTTTCTCTGACTCGGCTCCCTTCTGACAGTTCCTGTGTACTAAAGGAAATTATGTGCTTAATTGGATTATTGGGAGTTTTCTTCAAATGAGTGCTCACCCACCCACATGGCCCCAGTCCCTCCACTGGGACGGGCTGTCCGGGCCACGTTTCCAGTCTCCACGGTGTGCAGAAAGAGCATGAAATGTTAAACCTTGTACTGTGTCACAATTTGATAATGGGAAGTCATAATAATTCCAACAACTGGTATTCAGATGTAGCTTTTTCTGCTGCACTTACACCTATTGCACTAAAACTATGTGACAATGATGGGGCATGAAAGCAGGTGTAGCTGTCAGACATCTCTGCTGGCCATCACTTTCAATGTGCTATTTGGCTCAGTTTTAGAGACTCTCAAAGTGTATGCAGGCATCACTGGAATTTGCACCTGTTTGAGACTTGCTTCCTTTGGGCTTCTGTTTCGAGAGCTAGCCGTTTGTCAAATGCACATTAACTTAAAACCTCAGGAGTTTTCCCCAGAATAATGATTAATGCATGTTTTAAATCTAAGATAGCAGCAAAGTAAAAAAGAGATGTGCAAAGAGTGTGTGATCTCTGCAGGTATTAAAGGGCCTGGATGAAGGACTTTAGTGCACCTTTTCTGATGATGATCCTTTGCACTGCGTGACCCTCCAGTGGGTTATAAACATCCCGCTAGTTGAACTGTTCATGTTTCAGATTTTCTCCAAGCGAGAAGAAACAGAGTCCAGATCACAGATAAAAGACTCTGGTCTTCCCACACGCATGCAAATCACATGGAGCCGTGCAGCTTCCCCTCACCCTGGAACCCAGCAAACACCCTGTTAAAAGCCACAGCCACATCCCCCTGTTTCATCTTACTGACCACAGAAAACAGTTTGTATTTTAATTAAACTAGCATGTGTACCAATGTTGTTGTCTTGTAGACACCGATGCTGCTCTGTGTCTATTGGCTCATTATCTTTCCTCTTTATTTGGCTCTTGTGCTTTTCTTTTGTTTGTTTTTTTATGCCAAACTGGTTGTTCAAAGCACTGTTTTTGCAGGGCTGTATCATTAGACTACTGTATGCACTAACTTGATCTGCCTGGTCCTCGCCGCATGCTGATGACAAATTAAAATCCTGCCCTTATTGTGGCCTGGGGTAATTTAAGGCCTCTACGGGGATAATTGAATAGCGTATCTGCCCTAAGCAAATCCTAATTCTCCCTCTCAGCAGGCCACTGGCGACATGCTTTATGGGATTATTTTCAAGCAGACATTTTGAACTGTGTAGTATACGTAGCTCTTCCTTCCCACATAGCACTTTCCCCCTTCCTCCTTGTTCCTGCCTTTCACCTTCTCGCCTGAGAGGATTAGCAAGCCAGGCTTCCGGAAACGGAGCACCACTCTGTGAGGATGAGACTTCCAAAAGCTCCTCAGAGACAGGAAGGAGCTGGACTCGAGCTTTATGACAGCAATTACTGCTTTCTCCCCATGCCTTTTAGGGGTCAAAGTTTTTAGCAGTTAACAAAGAGCTGGCTTGTTTTTCACAGGGAATATCAGTGTAAACAAACACTTTCAGAGCAGATTTTTCTATTTCTCAAGAGACTGCTCGGAGTCGGTGGAGTGGGGGTACGCAGGGAAATGATTATTTGTTGAATGCGTTATTGTTTGGTGGTGAAGAGACTGTTGATTTGTGGTCACAGAGGAATTCTTTCAGAGGGGTCAGCTATTTGCCAGTGCGCTTTCCCTTTTATCACTATTAAATCTTTTTAAAGGGAAAAATGCTCTTTGAGATCAAGATAAATGCTTTTCTCTGGACAGTTTCAGCTAAAGGGTTCAAATTCATGTGAGCTGTAATCATGTTGTATATTAAACATGATTAGCTCTGAGAGAAGTTTTTGTTTCTTTAAATACATAATGGATAGTAAAATGATTTAACATAAGAGCCATTTTGATGAGTTGGTTTGTCTTTTCATACACATTAATCTGTGGAAAAATTCTCTTGTCTATGTGTGAGGAAAGAAATGCTACAGGTCACAAAGTTTGGACTTATTGGAGTTGTGGATTTTAAATGCTAAAAACCTGATAAAGAAAACCAGGTTTGCTTGTTTTTTTTAAGGCTTAAAAAGCATAACGGTTTGAGATAAACTGCAGAACAACTCCAAACTCTGCCCTCAAAAAATTCATGCTGGCTAACAAACACCGATTGTTAAATAGGAAAAAAAAAATAACTGGTCTGAGAGACAAAACTGTGGTTGCAGCTTAAACCCTTTAACCTTTATTTTTCTTTTCACCTTTTGTACTCCTGCTGCATCATCACTTTATCCTTTTAATATGATCATATTTCTAATATTTTTAACCCCTGATGTAGCGGCTGTGTTCTTTTGTGATATTTTCCTTGAATCGGTGTTGAAACGGCCCCGAGGCTCAGCCTGTGGAACCTGGTGACTATATGACTACCATTATCTTAGCTGTGAGAATGCCTTTCATCTCCAGGGAGAGCGATCTATATCTCCTCACTGTATGCATCTCGCACATTGATGGCTTACAGCCCTGGTTCCCAGTTTTTTAGTCATTTACTAAAGCCTGAGGTCATCCCGAATCATTCCCGTCATCTCGTAATTCACTAGATCAGAGTGATAGGATTGGCTTGTGTCACTAACCATCCCCAGCTTTGTGGAAGCTTTTGGACGGTCCTAATCCTGCTTTAAAATATCTCTCTGGGTGGTCTGCTAAGTTTCTGCAGTTGGTCTTTTTACTGTTCTAGATGTTATCAGACTTGTAAACATCTGAAATTTTGGACAAGATGTGATTGACAAAGTGATATTTCGGTGTTTGAGAGGACAGGGAGATTTGATAAATGTGTTTTATAGCTTTGGAAAAGAGAGGCCGCTGTATTTGCTTTGCTGGAGAGTTGGACGGTTACACGATGGCTAATATGTATTTTAATTTTAATTGTATGTATTTTAATTGTAACCCTGATCACACACTCATTGGCACGAGGATGACATCTTGTTAAATTAGTGATTCACTCGCAGAAAATGGAAGAGGCCCAAGCCAGCTAATAAGTGTGGTTAAGAGTGTCATGTTAAATTCTTACTACCCATTTAACATGCACATGCCATTTTAGCTCTCACTACCTGACTTAGATGCACATCGTCTGAAAGAAAAGCATCGATTGTACGACTAAGTCTCTACTAATTTTCATAAATTGCTCTCCCTAGGTGCCGGTAATGATTAATCTCTAACTTTGACTTGAAGAGATTTTTTCTGAGTAGATGTAATTATAAGGAGATGTTTGAAGATAAATAATCTTAATACACACAAGATGCTGAGTTTGGTCTGACTTGTTGCTCTTTTGACTGAGGATGGTTAGTGTTGTTAGGGTTGTCTGCAACTTTCTGTGGAAACCTGCATTCCTCTGATCATATTTAGATTAGATATTATTGTTTTTTTACACTGGTATTGTAAAGAAGGCTTGTTTGGTTATTTTAACATCCTCACTTTACATGTTGATGATTTAAGCAAAAGGATATACCTTTTGTGGCAGCTCACTTTAGGTGAAATAAGGTGATAAGGGAGTATGAACATTTTTATTTATACTTTATCAAAGGATATAAAACACTACTATAAAGCTAGTTTATAGTTTCTGCATTCATATACTTTCCGATGGAAAGAAATTAAACACAAAAATCCATTCATAGCTCGAGACTGTTTAAGTCTGCACATTCCACATATGGGAACTGGTTAGGAAAATGGCTACCTCATGATGGCAAGAAGAGGCTGTCCTGTGCTGGCAGAGGAACTAGAAAACAGAATATAATCTGTTTTTGCAGTCCAAAACTTTTTCATAATGATTAATGTGTAGATGAATCTCCCCTCAGTCTTAATGGAACTGGTTTCATCTGACTCCTGTCATTTTTCTGGCTTACGAACAGTTCCTGAGTCTTTGTAATCTGCATTTCATAACTCCAGGACTGCACGAAGACATCCAAGAAGAGACAACAGCATAATTTACATTTTGAGACCCACATGGACCTGATCCACGTGGGTTTCTCCCTTGTTTAATTTCACTAAGTTTGCCCATGCCTCTGCAGACATGGCCACAGTAACCATCCATAATTAAATTACTCAGGTGATAAATCTTTCAAAGCATGTTTGCAGGCATGTGTGTAAAATTACATGTAGCCAAAGGACATCTGGCACTGAAGGCGAATGGTATGAGAGGAGACGCTGTCACATAGAGGCTGCCATTAAGCCACAAAGTCGTCGTTTGGGGGGGGGGGGGGGGGGGGGGGGGGGGAGGGGGGGGGGGGGGGGGGGGGGGGGGGGGGTGGGGGGGGGTGTTGTTGTGGGTTTTTCTGTGTTGTTTTTCCCCCCCCCCCCCCCCCCCCCCCCTGCCATTCTACATTCCCATTTTCTCCCTGTTTTTGTTGCCCCGCTGCTGCATTTCTCTTTCCTCCACGGCCTTTCATTTTTCTCCAGTACTTTCTTTACAACAAACGGTGCATGTCCGTGTCTCACATTTCCTGCCAGTCATATTGCATAAGTCTGCACTACTGCCTCACAGCAAAAGGTTAGTGTGGCAGTGGTCATGTGCTTGGTATGCAAAGTGCTGCATAACATAACACTGTTATGTTGAGGCTGCATCCCCCAGCCTCAGCTTGGGCAGCCCATACTGGCACAGAAGCTGGATCACAGCTATGACACCCCTATGTATCTCATTCAGCCGTAGAGAATGAGGCTAGTGAACCGAAGAGCCCCTCAACATTGGCCTCTGCCTGCACCTGCAGATCCAACTGATGGCTGGAAAGCTGGAGGAAAAGGGGGAAGTGCATTGGAAGTTAGAGGAAGTTAGTTCAGTTTAGAAATAAAGCAAAAAGCAGGTGGATCCTATAGGCAAAGATAAAATAAGAGAAACTTGCCTGACTGAAACATCAGTGTTGGTTATCCTTGTGATGGGCTTGTTGAATTCTTTGAACTAAGCATAGAGGGAAGAAGACTGAATAGAGGTACCAAAGGGCCACAAGCCCCCCTGTGGGTCATTCATAAGATGAAACCATTTTATAGACCTCCCTCTTCTATAAACCCCTGCTTTTGTGTCCATTAGTGGTGATGAATATAGAAAATGAAGTGTTTTAGGGGAATAAGTAAATGCTGAGTGTTTGTGTGAATCAGAGCCAGCCCACCTCTTAGTAGCTTAAATATTTGATGATAACACAGTAGATATTTTTCTTACCCAAACACAGCCTGATAATTTTCTCTGTCTGCAAGGATTTAAGGTGTTTACAGATATTCTCAACTTCTGAAAAACAGCTCTTCTCCCCTAGTGGGGCAGCCATCTTTAATCCAGTAAAGAGCACAGGGATTTGGTCTCCCCTGGCCTGCCTGAAAGCGCTTTGGAAACCTTTCGGCCGTGAGAATGGGGGGCTTGGGGTTGCAGGTGTGGGTTATGCTGTCCGTAACAGTGCAGGAGGGGCTAAGGACAGTCTTTGTGAATTTAGTTAATCTAATTTGAGCTCTTTCCCCTGCAGGCTCTCACTCTAACCACAGCCTCTGTTTCAAACATCAGTCCAAGCTGGTGAAAGTTTCATGTGCTCCTAATGAAGATGTGCCTTGTTTAGGTTACTACAAGCCTCGGGGGGGAGACTGAAACTGGGAGCCTCCACTTAAATCTTATTTTCAGTTATATGCAATCTGAGAGAATTCACGATGCGCTGAAACTTTATTTTCTGGATGAGGCTAAATGTGTTTTGTCTCTCATTAGGGTTTTATTTAAGAAAGGTCACCTAGAAAAGGACTATTAAAGTCACCATTAATACTGTGTAAACCAATTGGAAGTTAATGGTATTTATCAAAGGACAACTTGAAACAGAGGCCATTGTGTTGAAGCTGCTTACAGAATGCAAATGAACCAGTTAAAGCTTTTTTCCTTTGCCATTTCACACCTCTGATTAACTCACGCTGATGCTGTTGATTATCAAATGTGAATTACCTCATTAGGGTGCATCTTTTGAAGTCGCTCCGGAACATCATCAAGGTCTCATAATCCTTTTTTAATGGATCAGTGAGTAGAACAGTGCTTTAACAAAATGATTGTCACACCCTTTCCTGCCTAATGTTCCCTGTGTTGCCTTGAATTGAAGGAAAATTGGTTAATTTCTTCAGGAAATGTGGCAGTAAGGGTGTTGATAGGAAACGCTGCCCTTTATAAATTCAAGACCCTTGTATCTATGCTGCTTTGCTTTTTCTTTTCTCTTTATCTTACTCTTTCCTTAGCTTTGTAATTTTAGTGTCTTACCCTCTGCCCTTTTTCTAACTCAAGGCAATAGGTGGTGAAGGGCAGGAATGCAGCAAGGGGACTGTAAGGATTTATCACACTAAGGTGTGAGGGCTCCTGTGCCTGCAGATGTAACGTTTTAGTGCCAACAGCATTCCCACCATGGAGCCAATACAGAGTTTTATTGCTTTTTTAGCTTTATTCCTAAGACCACATACTATGTGGCTGCAGGGAGAAGAATGGGAGAATGTTAATATGTTGAGGGTGAAGTGGTTTGCGTGCGTGCAGGGATTTTGTGGTAGAATAGTCAAGTATAGGCAAGTTATTACAAAACCTATATAAAATAGTATTTATCCATCTTTTTCTCCCTCTGCTGCTTGCATTTTAACACACCCTTGTTCTCCCTCTCCTGCTTCCCTCCCATTTCTCCCATTTCCACTCCTCTCACTCCTCCTGCCCTTCTACCCTGCCTCTCGGGTTACGATGACTGGGGGTTTTCTTGCTCTCGTTTCGTAGTGTCTGTGTGGGATGGGGGTGGTGATTTGTGTGTGTGTGTGTGCGTCTCCCTGTCCTTGTCCCTGCCTCCTGGCAGCGAGGAGCCACCCAGCAGCCGGACTGTGATTGGGCAGGGGAGCGGGCTTCTTGACACAGCGTGGTGCTGACTTCTCCGGGACGTGTTTCAACAGATGGTCGAGGTTAGAGAGTGTCATCACATCGGAGAGAGGATTAGAGGAGAGAGGTTGTCTTCCAGGAGCTGTGTGGTCCCCCTCCCCTCCTACTCTTAAAGCTAAAATCCCAGCTCCAAGACATAAACCCCTCCATGAGCGCAGGGAGATCCGGTGAAGAGTGTGAGGATAAAACCCAGAGAGGAATCCCTGCCTTTCCTCTCACTCAGCCAGCACTCTGCTCTCCTGCCTTCCAGGTAATGCACAACTTTCTCACTTTTTACACAAAGTTTAGACTATTTTCCACATTTCACTGCTGCTTTTTAAAGTCTGACTTGCAGTTTAAAGACTATATGAAGAGATTTGTAGTTGTGGTGAGCTGCGCTGTTTCTGCCTGGGTCTGTGTTGCCTGTACAGCAGTTCTGTGTGTGTGTGTGTGTGTGTGTGCAGGATTTCATAGTTTTCCCCCTGAATGACAGGAATTCCCTCCATCGCAAATTCCTCCGTCTCAGAGGATTAGAGGGCAGCACATTCCATTAATGTCATTTTTTTCTTTAAATGGATGAGCATTCACCTGTTGTTTTAGTTTCACCGTTATTGCAACGTGAGCAGCAACTTTTGCAGATTCTTGGAAAGTTTTGCTTTCATGTAAAAAGTCTGAAATGTGGAGTATATCCAAAAACTGTATATCTGCATGTATCTTTGGGATTTCCCTTTACACAGATTTAAAATTCCCTCATACTCAGAAGTATATTTAGCCTATATCAAATAAATCTTATTCATGTCAGCATAGCTAAATGGATGAGCTGCTGAGGAGTTTTATCCGGGGCGACACTCAGGGAATGTACACCTCACTTTAGCTATTTAAGTCAAGTCAAGTGAGAAGGGAAGCTTGCCAAAGTGGAAACATGATGTATAGTATTTATACTCTGCACAGGGCACCGTGTATGTCTGCAAGGTGTTTGTAAATGGAGATTGTGCAGCTGTGAAAGGCAGTCAGGCTGAGGGGAAGAGGTTTGTATGGGTGAAGGCTGCTGTTGTGTGAATTTGTGTTTACCTTAGTAAACCAGCCATAGCTGCTCTTATAGTATTTAACACTGCAATACATTGCAGTTATCTGCTGCCTTGAAGCTGATGCATTGTTTCACACACAAATGGCTTCATTGTGCAGATTGATGGAAAAAATATAAAATCTTTGCTTGTTAAATTACAGGTTAAAATTAATTAGAAACATTTTATGGGTTAAATGATAAGCACATTTTGACGTCTCCTAAATTCAAACTTCATCGCCACTACAAAATAATTTTGCTGTGTGTGGTAGAATATTAAATTTCCACTCTCTTTTTAGGGACTAAGTGAATCATTTGACTCTGTTCTTTACTTTGTGTCAGATCAGTGTGTTCATTCACCGGTTCACAAAAGCCAGAGCATTTATCCTCGTGACCTAGATTTCCTAAATGGCTAAATTATAGTGTGGTTCTATTCAAAGGCGATTGCTTGTATCAGACACAATTACTGTGAAAACGCTGGCTAACATTTCAAACTCTGGCCGTGCTGCCGTTTTTTTACTGAATATCGAGTCTGGAGAGTGATGCAGAACTCTAAACTTTCACTATTGACAAAACTGATCACTCTCTCGAGTTTCCTCTTTGCTTTGGAGTCGGTTTCCGATCAGCCTGCTTAGGGCAAAGCAAAGGAGCTTGGGGGTGTTTAAAAACACTGTACTTCCTGCCAGCTTAGAGGAGAGAGATCCTTTAAACAGTTTTAGCTCCTCTGTGCTACAAACAAGAACACAAGCAGCTGCTGCTAATAATTTGTGTGTGTGTGTGTTAGATGCTTGCCAAGACAAACATTGTTCCAGTAGCAGCTTTGCCATTATTCCATGTGTGTGAATGTGTGCATCTGTATATTTGACAGTACTAAGTGAGGTAATTTGTTTCTTCGATAAAGATGCTGAGTGACTGAGAGTAACAGAAGAAGAGGCGGCACCAGTGTTTGGGGTTTAAACTGTTCTTATGAACAGCAATGTGCATCAGAGACTTTCCCAGGCAAGTGACACCTCCTGAGGAATGAGGCTAAAAGCATTCATGACAGACCATTTCAAAACATACATGGAAAAGGCATCAAATGGTTCTCTGTATAACTTTTATATGTCTTCAACTTGGCAACAGAAGTTGACCTTAGCTAAATTGGACTGCAATTATCCTGCATTTTGCCTAGTTAATGTGACTAAGTAGGTTAGGCAAAATAAGGTCAGTTAAGTGTTTGAATTCTCCCTTTACAGAGTCGTCTTGGTTGCTGTAGAACAGATTTTTGCAGATAATTTTTTTACACTTGGAAGAGTAAAAAGTTGTGTCAATTTTGAAAAAGACAAAAATGAATCTAAATGTGTCAATCAGTGCAGAGGTCAGCAGCTGAGGGTCAAGCACATCAAGAATGGAGACTGTAAAGCAGGATGTTCATTACGTGTGTTTATTTTTATGCTGTTTAACATTGTGTAGGCTATAGTATCCTTTACTGTTTAGTAGTCAGTAGATGTCACAATTTAACCTGGCTGCATGTAAGAAGCAGCTACTTTACCAGGTGAACTAAACACCGCACCTACACGGGCATTAAGCTCCAACAAAGCCAGTTATTTCCCCCATCTTTCCGTCTGCTACTTTTTATGTTGAAGTTCAACATTTCTTTGATTGTAACCGTGCTACTATGGTCTGTTGTCTCAATCATCTATGAAAACTCCCGCCGAAACAGCTGTTAAACTTCCCAACTTCAAACCGAGCTTGGGAATAGGTACTGCTAGCTTCGGTGTGAACTTCCTTCACTTTACCCTGCTGTGGTACAGCAGATGCTGGACTCTGCTGGACCTAGAAGAGCTGTGTGGCAAAGCATTCACTACTAAACAGTTTCTCACAGCTAACTTCCTCTGCTCGCTGCGTGTCTCTCTCCTCTCTCTAGCTCAACTATTCTTAAAGGGGCCACGCTGTTCTTTAACAGTGCTGTAAACAACACCATGGCTGTGCAGTGGCAATTAACTCTATGCAATCACTTTTTATCAATATAATCTGACGGGCCACATTATTTATTTTCGGTGGGCACATTTTAGTCCACGAGCCACCAGTTGCAAACTGCTGATCTAGTGTGATGTAATAAACGTGAGCTATTTTTCCATTAAAAGGTTATTGGCTCCTCAAATTTCTCACTGGAAAATGCAAAAAATGGGGGTGAACAGTTGTGTGTGTGTGTGTGTGTGCCACATTGAGAAAAGATATCTGAAACCACCCTCTTCTCTAGCTCTTGTTTATCTCTTCAGCATAATGATAGCATTTCTTATACAAGCCTGATTGCAGAGTAGTACTGAGCTAGATTACTCGTCCCATCACAGCAAATGACCAGTATTTCAACAGGCAGCATATTTTGCATCCTTTCATTTATGTGGAAGTAAGAAAGACTATCTTTATGAGTCAGACACTTTCTCAGCTGCTTGATGACCTTACTTCTCAAACATTACATTGGAGTTTCAATCCATTCGCTGTAACAACCCTTTTTAAATGTAAAGCAAAGCTGACTTTTGAGGACATGTCTCTGAGCGAGGACCTGCACATCTGGATGTGAACAAGCATTTATTTGGATGTATTTGGGAGCCCACAATAGCACCCCCATTTGTTTGTTCAGCCTGTCATTTAAGTGTGAAAGGTCAGGGCATGTAAACATCACATCCAGTTCATCTTTGGAGGGAATTTCTCATCCTCTAGCCTTTGATCCTTTAGTAAAAGCACTATAAAAAAAAGCTGCAAACCAGACATATTCAGTGCTTTCTTGTTTCGAGTGTCTTCCTTCCCCTTTTCTTTCCATAAACAAAAGATTTAACTAATGGTTTAAGTGGTATGAAAGTAGGAAATGAGCCCTGACCTCTTTAAATATGGTTGTATAAGTTATACTCCATGACATGTGGGAGGGATTAATTGTTGTGGCTAAAATGCACTTTAATAAGGTTTGAGTAGGAGAGGAAGGATTTGGTATTTTTTCTATCATTTCAACAGCAGCTTTTGTTTAAAAGCTACTCTGCTTGTAGCTGCAGCTGAGGCTTAAGTAGGAGAAAGAGAGAGCTGGGTCAAAAGGGGGAAGTGGAGGTGGGATAAGATAAAGAAGAGGGTAGGATGATGGAGAGGTAGGTGTGAAGGTGTGGTAAAGAGGTAAATAAAGTAAGAGCATTAAGTGAGCCAATGAGAGCCAGTGATCTTGCCATGTGCGTGTACCCACACGTGCTTGAGGTGGAAACACCGGGACAAATAATCTCCTTTTGTGGTGCACGTATAAAAGGACAAACCTAGAAAAGCTATGTACACATATACTATCCACAAGCTTGCCCCCGCTGTCCTCCACCTCCCAGAGGGCTGGACTGTCCCTGCTTTGTCATGTCTCTTGTCCAATAATCCCCTCCCCAGGGAGAAGCAATCTGTTTTAGATTTGAAAGAGAAAAGAGCTGCTCTGTATCACGTACAATTAAGAAGCCGTCAGAATGCGTCGGCCCAAGTTTAGAAGGAGAAGTGCTGCCACTGGGGGGTTGTCCCTTTCATCCGCCGCCTTTCCAGAATGGAGATAATGGGGTGGGAGGGTTAGGAGGGAAGTTTGGGGGGCAGTAGGACTGAATGTGTTTCCTCGGCCCTCCATCCCGCTCCACAGCTTAACTAATAGAAGCTAGCATGCGTTTGTTTCAGCTCTTTTGCTCCCTTTCATTCCTTCTCCCCTGGAGCGGGCAAATACATTCAGCTTCTGCCAGTACACCCCTCCTCTGCTTGTGCATGTCCAAGTGTATGTACATGCACAAGCACTCAAAAGTGTGTACTTGGCCATGTGCTGCTCGTAGCCTCTAGTCCTATTTGCCCTCACTTGATCAGGCTGACATGGCCATATGGAACTTGAAAGGCTGTGTCTCTGAACAGCAACTTTGTTTACAGTGAGAATGTCTTGCCTTGCATTATGCATTAAAAAACTGCCCATGGCAAGTTCAGCTGAGTTTGGTCCGTATCTCTTGAACATGTAGGGATGATGTATTGACTGAATTCCTTGTACTGTGACTTGAGTACAGAGGAAGAGCTGTTTGGAGCCTCCCTTTTTATCTTTTTTTCCCCAAGTTTATGAGACTTTGTGCAGATATTGTTTTCTGTTTTTTGAAGTGCACAAAAAATGTGGAATCTTTGCCAGGAAGGCTGAAGTTAATTGAATTACAAATGACTTTAATGCATGCTTTAGAAAGCCACACACAAAGCCAGGGGCAATGGAAAGGAGAGCTCCTCTGCGTACAAATTACAGGTTACACGTCTGTCTCGGCTCAAGTCTGACTGATGCTCTTTCTGACTGTTTGAGTGACTGCTACACACACTCCAAACACACCATACCCAATTCCACTCATTCATATGTGGCCACAGGCATAGACGGAGGGGAGTGCCGAACAGGCGCAGGTGCAATCAGATGAATATACATTTTTATGTGTGGTATCACGTTTGTGCACAGCAGTCATGGATGAGTTTGTTTATGGCGTGCAGGGTCACACAGCTCGGTTCTCATGGTCTATGTTTGTCTATGGTTCCCAGAGAATATGCCTACACATGCTCTACATTTTAGGGGTGTTTAGTTTCATGTGTCAACAACAGTGCTGCCTTCAAGATTATAAATTTAAAGGACAAGATTCAAGAACTTTTTTTTTTTTTTGTTCACAGAGGGTTAGCCGAGTTTGTTTCGATTTATTTAAGATCATTAAATTGTGCATAGTGGGCATTCAAAAGGATCATTAGCATGTCATTTGGTGACTGGTGAAGACAGACTTTTTCACATGTGGTTAAACTTAAAAAGACTTTTTTTTCTTCTTGTAGAAAATAAATCTGTGGTCATTAAAAGAAAACATCACTCATACTTAGTGAATCGGTGCTCTCAAACTTTCTCCTCCCTTCTCCCAGTGCCACCACACTGATGATTTCATGGAAAAGAAGTCTGTCTCTTTTATTCTTGAATAATTACCTCAGTGGAAACCTATTGAAGCAATTTGCCGTAGCTCTCTTTTGTGGTAAAAGGAGTGATTTGTCTGGGGTGTATTTGACGCGTCGAGGAGACAAGAAAGCCACCCATGAGAGTGCAGTACGCTCTCCTCCCTCTCACTCTGAACTCTGATAGCGTGTTTGTGATGGAAGTGTGGGTTTTGACAAAAAGTGGCAAGAAAAGTGTAAAAGAAATGTATTTTATTCCTCTTAGGTTGTTTAATAGTTTCCATTCATAGATCAGGACAGAACCAACTAGAAAGTATTTTGCTTAAGGCCCACATCATGTAAGTGCTGATACTGATTGAGATTTCATGTTTTCCTATTACACTATAAATGAGTGAGTTCTCTTTCTTCCACCCCCGAAACCGCCTCCCCCAAATTTCTGCCTCCTGCCTTACCCTTTTCTTCACCTTCTTGAGTTGTAAATTTGCTTTTCTACTTGTAAAATTCAACTTCACCTTAGAGCAAGCCTCCTGGTTGTCGGTATCTCCTGTCTACATACGATCCAAGACTGAGTGAAAGATGCTGAAATAGTGGTTTTGTGTTTGAGGGGGTGTCATACAGATTGACTCCTTGTTCCTGTTGTTGAAGATGCCAATTATTCTGCTTAGTGTTTGTTAAATATGGTAAACACAGGCTTAAAAATGTTACGTTTCAATAAAGATTCTTAACATAATGATCTCATGTGAGGGTTGCCAACTCCCTGAAAAATAAATAAGGGACACCTCGATGGCAAGGCCTGGGAATATGTTTACCCTAAGTTTTCATACAAAGCGTTAATTCTGTTGACATTTTCTAGACTTTTTTTTGATTCTCACAGCAATACGTACTTTTGTTTCTAAATACGTGACCTTCTGTTTTTCAAGGGACAGTTGGCAACCCTACATGTGAGTCAATCCAGTCTCGCCTAACGACACTAAGCCTAATTTGTCTGCGTCAACAGCGTGACACTTTTGCTTGGATAAACAGAACCATGCAAAAAAATAAAGCAAGCTGTCCCTAGTTTAGCTAAAATACCCACCACATTCAGACTAGCAACACACACACATCCATATGCAAATAAATAAAACTTTCTCTATTTTACAACAAACTTTTGTATCTTCTAATTATTTCTGTCGTAAGAAGCTTAAAACCCACTGGTGGTTTCGAACAGGCTCTCCATTGGCCTGCAAATCATGCTGACTTTGAAGTGTTTCAAACCAGGATTTATTTAATTATACATAAAGACACAGTCATGATATTGATGGGGTGGCCTGGTAACTTTGGCACTACAAAGGGTCTCATGTCTGGTATGAAAGAAGCATGAGGGTTTTTACTAATGGCTGCAAATGTGCTCATTCCATGTTAACATTTCACTGAATTGAGGTCATTCTTCTTCATTAAAGTTGCCTGCATTGCACTCAAACATGCCGCACACCAGTCAATGGGAAACTTATTCATCTAGCAGTGATGGTGCCCCTGTGAAAGCAAGTTGTGCAGCTATAAACACTCTGAAACATGTAGCCAGTGATCTCTCCTCACCATTTCACATTAGAATTTCTCTCTGGAATTTGGTCATATATCTTAAACCAAGTTGGTCAAACAAATCAGCCGAGTTAAGAGTCTGAAAACAGCAAAGATTGAGCTTTATCCCAGTGTCTACCCACAGCTGAGTGAATGCACAGAGACAGAGCTTTCCTTCAGTCAGGTTGTGTGGCTTACAGGCGAGTCTTGGTGGGTACAATGAGCTGCCCTTGGACTGCTGGGCACACTGGATCCCAACACAGGCCCTCCTTAGTGTAAAATTCCCTCGCCAGCCAGCATGGCAGCAGACCAACTACATTCCCTTGGATTACAGAAATATTTGGACAAACTTCAATATTAATTTAAGGCCTCGCCATAATTTTTCTCTTATGAAACGGGGATGGGTGTATTCTTACTGGTTTTTAAAATGCCACAGATCTGAGCACTGGCAGCCCAAACCATTAAGGGACCCTGCACAGAATTGGATCTTTGGGACCCCCAATCACCACAACACTACTAGTAATCAAATATTAGTGGTGTTATGATCCATACATTTTCATTGTTTTTAATTGGGTAACATCATACCAGTATGGCTTTCAACTTAAATGGGATTAATCTGGCATTAATTTGCACTTTTAATACTAAAAGTAATGAGTGTGGCATGTTCAACTTGTCTTTGAAAGTAACGGAAAACGTCAGCAAATGACATTAGGAGTAAAAAGGTTAAATGCAAAAGATGTAATCTCTCAAAACAAAATAGGTTCAATCTGTTGTGGATTTCTCCTCGACTGTACAGAAGTGTATCTCAGATTCTACAGTGCACAGGCACATGCACCGCTTGACACAGCCAGTAGCCTGCAACAGGATTTAAGTTGGCATTTTTGCAACAATGACAACAGTTTAAAAAAGGAAAAAAAAACAATTATATTTTTAAACTGTTTTTTTTTAATCAAAGTATCTTGAAAGTTCAGGTGCTTTAGCATTGGGATGGTAGCGTGGGGCCCCTACCAGCCGCTCAGCTTGCGTCTGCGTTGGGCTACCCTGAGTCTGGTTTTCAGACATGGAATAGTTTACTTCAAGCCCAGGTCAGCTGATGACCTGTGATGCAATGTACCCCTGCTCAATAATTTCAATTTCCTGCTCCTCTCAATGTTCTCATGATAAATTAAGAGCCTGAAATTATTGCTGTTCTGCAGCAAATGCCTGTGATGGACTGAATTAGATAAAGCGGTATGGAAAATGGATGGATAGATGCAGCAAATGCTCATAGATTTTAAAGTAAACATCCACAAGCGAAATAAGCTATTTTTTTCTGCCATTTAGATAGGCTGGATATTAGAAGGGGGAGGATTTGAACTGCTTTTAATTAGTTATTGCCCTTAATAGCAAGATATTCTTATACATGACTGTTTTACTTTAGGGGAGCATCTGGTTTGTGTTTGTCTTGCATCTTGTTTTGGGAATGTGAACCCTCTCACCTCCAAACTCTCCACGTTAACTTGAACAGGATCCCGTTCTGTGGGCAGCTGTATTATACTTTGGTGGACAAACATGCTGCTGTAAGGCCTATGTGGATTCATGGCAGTCAGTCAGTGTGTGTGTGTGTGTCTTTTTTTCAAACACAAGACCTCTTTTATGTTTTCTTCTGCTTTTTTTCAGTGACAGCTGATAAATGTATTGACTGTCACTGCTGACTGAGCACAACGTAAGCCAGATGTTACCTATTTGCCGTTTCTGAAATAAAAATGCAGGACAATTATAGCCAGACCTTTTACAAGAGTTTTGCTGCTTTAATTCCTCTGAATTGAGCCACCCCACTTCCCCCTTTTCACCCATGTGTGTGGGTAGCCTCAGGTTGCTGAGGTTAGGTTAAACAAGCCACCATCAAAGCTATATCGCCACTACGGGTCGGAAGAGGGTCAGAGCACAGCAGAGTGTGCGGTTTGAGGCCCCTACTGGAGGGCACAACTGCCAACCAGCCAAATACTGCCGCCCTGCATGGTTACAAAAGCAACAGCTCTATTATGTTGGGCTTCTCTCAGTGCACCAAGCACAGCTGTCTGCATATCCACAGCAAATTACCAAGCAAAGCTCCATGTTTCCTAGCAATGTAAGCACGAGAGCTGTTTTCCACAAGTAAGGGAAAAATGTTACTATCACATGAAAGCAAAGATTAGTAGGGTGTTGAGGTGCACTAAAAGTTCCTTGTGTTGATGGCCAATAATCTGAAAATTGCATATCTTTTATGTATCTGGCAGCTGTTTGTCTGAAAAGCCCATAGTAGCCTTTTTGTTTCATTCCTTTGAACCACGGGTCATTTTATGTTCTTCCCATCCATCCCCAATATTCTTCTAGACACTCACCCATGATGAGTAAAGTACGGGCTCATTTAAAGAGCCATTAGTGCTAATCCTTCAAAACAATGAGGAAGCAGAAACAATGAGCTCCCCAGTATTCTGGCGGTCTCTGGGAATAAAGACCTCTTGTCTGCTCCACAGATGTATTGAAGACACCTGTTGTACTTATATCACACTGCATGATCTAAATACAAAAAATCAGGAGTTCATTGAAATGACATGAAACATTATGTAGAATTTTCTCAAGGGGGTTCATTGAAATTAGCAAGATGCATTTAAAATCACAATCTGGAAGAAAGTTGGAAGTCGTGGCCGCAATGAGAATTAAGATCCAGAAGGCAGCTACGTAATAACTTTCAGACCTCATAATCTGCACCCTGTTCCTGTTTGAAGTGTCTGTTAGGGTTGTATGCATACAATAATATTTAGAGCTGGATAATCTGAGGCTCTCATCTGCTGCCTGTATCCCAAAGTTTGCATGAAGTGTCTGATTAACACTTTGTTGGGCATGTGTACAAAACAAAACGCTTGTAAGTGATCATGTGTGAACACACAATTAGTTAAATCATCTCAGCTCTAAAGCTGCTGTTAGTTTGTGATATGCATATTTAATACAATCCCATAGAAGTGCTTATACTGAAAGAAAAACCGGAATATAAAAGCTTAAAAAGCCCAAATTTGTGCATCTCTTTACAGGTCGCATCACTTGGCTCGCTCTTCCAGCTTCTGGTGACGTTTTGAGAAAGGTTTAAGGACGGGACTTAAATACTTGCTTTACTCTGATAACAGGGCACATTTGGATGGATGGCTGTCAAATGATCTATAATTAAGAGTTGCTAATAATCTTATGCTTAAAAGCGAACTTCATATGACCTGATGAGGAAAAATAATCAGGTGAAAGTAAGTTGGGAGTAGAGTTGATTAGAAGAAAAGAAAGGAGAGGGAAAGGGGGTCGTTTTGCCCCTACATCTGCAGTCCTCATCCTATTGGTTGCTCTGTGTTGCACTAAATTAGCCCTGCAATCTCAGTCCTTTTAGACAGTATAGCTATTGATTCCACTGTAGCTAACCACATCGGCACCACAAGGTTTGAATCAGACACCACAATGAACCTTCTTGTCTGTTTTCGCTGGGTCACATGCAGAGGCTATTGCTTGGAATCACTGGCATGTAAAATTGAATTTGCACTAGGTGCTAACATTACACTCGCTGGCTGACTTGCTTACGGCTGATTTCAGGTCAAGCGCAGCATACAGACAGAAACAGAACCTTGGGTTTAGCCTAGATATGGGTCGAGTCTATTGTTTCTGGAAAGCTTTTGAGTTTTCCCAGGAGGTTTTGGTCTCTAATGGCAAGAGATTGTTTTTGTGGGAGAAAAGCTTGTGTGTGTGTGTGTGTGTTTTTCTTTTCTGCGTGCTACCATATGTTTGCAGTGCATAACACACTAAACACAAACCACTCTACAAAGTTCTGTGCACTCCGCCACCCTGCGCTGGAGGGGTGTTTGTCCAAACAGCGCCAATGTTTGCACACGGCTGTCACGATGACTGGGCTGACTGGCTTGCACAGACACTGCTCATCTGGAAGGGGACAGACCCTACTGCTTTTATTTCTCCGGTTAACTCTGGTTATCACATCGAACTGAGATCCAGGTGATAAAACTCATCTCCCGTGTTTTCCCGTGTTTTTCAGAGGATGATGGATAGCTGGGAGATGCTGAGGATGAAGTCTTATGCAAAGCCATCTGTTTGATGGATCAGTGTGTGTGATAAATTACAGAGGCAGGCAATCCCTGAAAGCTCCATTTGGACTAAAACATTATGATAGAGCACCGTATGTTTGGCTGATTATTCAGAAGGCTTCTGCATAATGTGTTTTTCTATCAACCTAAAAAAAAACCACTTGTTAGACGCAGGAGATAATCCTCCTTCCTGCAGAGATTAAAGCTACTATGAATCCAACCACAGCTTTGGTGATATAAACAATTGCCTATTCAACCCTCAAAGATTTTACCACCGTGCCTCCCGTTTGTTTAGAGTTGTGAATGTTGATTTTGTATTTCCCTTTGTGTGAAAATGAGGGTAAGGACAGAGCCAGAGGAACTTGGCCAGGCCCAGGTGTCACAGACCTGCCATTTGTTTTCAGGCCATTAACTCAAAAGGGAGCAGTATGGTGCTTCTCGGTAGGACCGCTGTCCATAAGGCACTTTTTTTTATCAAGCAATGATGACTCATCCTTCCAGCATCATGGCTCATTTCACAGCCATGAGCCACTCTCTGAGATGTGTTACTGCTGCTGAAAGTTAACCGCTACATGATGTAATGTGTGCATTTTTATTTACTGTGTTCCATAGTCTTCAATGCTGTAGCGGAATAATAGACATATTTTGCATTTCTTAAGTTATTTCCTCTAAATCTGAGTTTGCTATAGAGTTGCTGCATTCATGATGTGTAGGATTTTTCATGAGCAATCATGACTTTGTGAGAATAAAGCTCCAAAGTATTGTGATGACACAGTGGTAATCTGTGATTGGTGACAGCGGTACCAGGGTTAATGTGGCGGAACCCCCTCACCGCCTCCAGTGCCTGAACTCCCTCCTCCCGAAAGGCACTCTGTCACGCTCGACTCACCGGAGGGGGGGGTGGAAGGTGGGCTATGATTGGCTCTAACCACAGAGCAGCTGTTGGTGTTTGAGTGCGAACAACCAATGGTGTAGTCTCAGATCAGTTATCTGAACAACAGCTCTGCAGTGGTGATGGAGAGTTTCCGTGTGTGTGTGTGTGTGTGTGTGTGTGTTTTGAGAAGGAAGCAGTGAAAACACAGGAGAAAGTTTAAGGATATTGTGGGGAAAAAGATTAATGGGATTCTGAGGTGAGATTTGCTTTAACAACACTGTAGCTGTTATCAGTTTACCTTTTCTTTTCTTTAGTTTAGGATAAGATGAGTTAATTTTCTATTTTAATGAAGTTTTAGTTGGTTAAATGTTTTTATTTAGTGAACCATCAAATGTTCGATAACTTTCTTGGTTTGTGTTTGAGGTTCTGTGACCAGATTCTCTCATTTCATCTTCCTACATGCAGTCTGTCTCTTTTTCTTTCCTCATTTATAACTCGTTAATTGGCCACTTTGTCATGTTTCAATTTCTTGTTGTAATGTCTCCATCTGTTTTTACCTCCTGTCTTTTCTTAGTCAACCAAGGCTGCGAGAGCTGCACGGGTGTGAGTGAGTGGCCTGGCTGGTCCTCTTCTCCCTCCCATCTCTCCATTAATCCCATCGACCTTTCCTGTGGCTGGCTGTGGCGGGCACCATGCTGATTCACTGGCTGTGCTGGTTGGCCCTGCTGTTTCTGGATTGGACTCCAGGCAGCTGGGCTTTCACCACCACCAGGGCTCAGGCCCACAAGGGTCGTGTGGCGAGAGACCGCAGGAACATCCGGCCCAACATCGTCCTTATCATGACGGACGACCAGGATGTTGAATTGGGTGAGGCTGACAACCTTCCTGCTCCTCCTGGAATTTGTTTTATTTTTATCTTATTTGGCCCCGTTGTTTTAAAGCTCTTTTCCTGTTTAATCATGTTTTTTGCCTTTGTGGCTGCTTGAGTCAGGATTTAGGTGTTGTCTTTCTGTACATTAAATATTAAATACGGTCCATAAACCAGACCTGAGTAGCCATCTGGTCTTTTTACCAGATGAAGTGTAATTACTTTTCCTCTGAGAAAATTGAATCAGATGGGGTTTTACAGCAATACGAATGGACTTAATTCTCTTTGTACTCACGGAAATGAGTTTTTTTAAAGCTATTATGTATGTAATGAGTCTTTCTATTGGCACAGGCAGTTTAACAGAGCATAAAAAAAGCATTTTACTTTTACTATAAAGCTCTGCACATCGTGCTTCATCCTCCAGGTTCTCTACAGGTGATGAATAAAACTCGTAAGATAATGGAAGATGGTGGCATGACTTTCACCAATGCCTTTGTGACCACGCCCATGTGCTGCCCATCACGATCCTCCATGTTAACTGGCAAATACGTCCACAACCACAACACCTACACCAACAATGAGAACTGCTCTTCTCCATCCTGGCAAGCTCAACATGAACCACGCTCCTTTGCCGTCTACCTCAACAACACCGGCTACAGGACAGGTAGGAGAAGGTGCGCACACACACACACTTTTTGTATTAATGTAAAATGATCACAATTAAAACTGCTTAAATGCTGTAGGTATTTACATATTTACACAATTTACCTGTATTTGGAACCCTTTCGCATATTTTAAAGCTATTATACATTGGATTTTAGCTCTATATTTACATGTTAATGGAAATTGTATGCGCATTTTGACAACTAAACCTTCTATATAGTAGGTTATTGTCTCATCTCTGTGGAAATGATGGGCAGGCACTGAACTGGGTAGCTCAGTGGGGTCCTGTGGGCTGCAATACACCCTGAAGTGTAAAGGTTTATGCAGTACAAATAGACAGGCTGGGTCCCTGCACGACCTATCTAAAAGGAGAAAAAGAGACAAGCTAAATCTGAGCATCTTGCACATGGACATTTAAGTGAAACAGAAAATTGAAGACACAACTACATTTTAAAATAATTTCTTCTGTCTCTCTCTTCTGCAGCTTTCTTTGGCAAGTACCTCAATGAGTACAATGGCAGTTACATCCCACCTGGGTGGCGCGAATGGGTCGGATTGATAAAAAATTCCCGCTTCTATAATTACACTGTATGTCGGAACGGTTACAAGGAGAAACATGGTGCTGACTATGCCAAGGTATGTGTTGTCACGATTTCTTTCTCATTTGTTTCCCGTTTATGGCTTAATATAAAGACATGGCCTAACAAATTGCAGGTTACATCCACTTATAAATACACACAGCGAAGCTGTCTTCACTTATCATCATATTGTGATTCAGGCTGGCAGGAATTTTGCCTTGAGAATTAAAGGGAATGCACTGAGATCAGTTGGCGTCTCATCTTTTTGCAACATCCTTTTATTATGACACAGCTCTTCTCATTATACTAGTGTAAAAGTTCACTATTTTTATGAGAAGTTAAAGTCAGTATTAGATACCACCCTGTGGTTGTTTTTGTCTGTGCTTTTATTTGAATTAAGCATCACAGCACTAATTCTACACAAATTCATCCTGGTACACTTTGCAGATAAAAACAATTCAAGCTAGTTTATCGTGATCCAATTATTATTTATACAAGCTCATTCATAAAAAAGTAATAACCTAGTTAAGGACTGATTTAACCCCCCATCCTTAGCATACACGGCCTGATGGTCAACAGTCGAAAAACTTGAGCAGAGGGATCAACAGGTTCCCTGCTTTTTGCCAGGGAGACGTACTGAGAGAGAAGAGAAATACGAGCCAATACTTTCATAAATGTGCACACTGTAAATGGAGCAGAGAGAAGAAAAAGGGAGAAAGTGCTCAGCGCATCATGGGATGTCTATCAGCAGTCTCAGTCAGGGATGGTTAACTTTAGGATTTATCAAAAAGGAAGGTTTTAGGTCTAATCTTAAAAGCAGAGTGTGTGTTTGTGTTCTGAACCCAAAGTGGGAGCCTGTTACATAATAGAGGGGCCTTATAGCCTCAGGATTTGCCTCCTATTCCCAGTCTGAGAGTAAAGTGCTCTGTTGGGAATATATGGACCTTTAAAATCCTTGATCTGCAATGAAGCTTTCTGAGACAGCTTTAAATGTAAGGAAAAGTGTTAAATTCTACACTATATTTAACATTGAGCCAATGAAGAGAAGCTAAAACAGGAGAAATATTATCTGTCCTATCTGTTCCTAACTGAACCATCACTGCAGCATTTTGGATCAAATGAGGCTTTTTCATGGCATATCTGGGACATCCCAAATCTCTGATCTCTATGCAATTTGGAGTTTAGTGCTTTAATCCAACAATAATATAGAAAAGGAAATATTTCTATGATCACTTCAGCCTCAGGAGACGAGCACTGTTTTAGCTGTCCAATCAGCTGTCTGTTGTCCTGCTGGACTGCATCGCTCATCAATCTTCCACAAATGTTTTTGTAAGAGCCGTCAGTTTGTTTTCACGGCTCACTGCCAATATCTTCCCAGGTTGTGCAGTTCTGTATACACAAATCAATGCAGAGGTCTGGCCAAAAAGATGGGCAAACAAATGTTTTGACTGGAGCTCTTCTGCCAACTTGGACCGAGGTGTAAAAACTACCCACAAGCTACGACCAGGGTGTTTACATGGCACGGGCTTGGTCAGCAGACTGTGGTTTAAGACCAAATGGGCACATTGTTTGCTCTGTATAACTAAAACTCACTTGCCACTGTTAAGAGAACCACAGCTCTTTTCTAGACTCGGTCAGTGGGAGACGCTTTCAGTGCTGGATTTTTGCAGCTGGCGCATCACGTTTGTGTGTAGATGAGGAATTTGCTCTGTAATTTAATTAAATCCCATCTGATTTCCCATCTGTTTTTGTACTTTTATGTAATTCAAATTCCATGACACTAATGCAACAGCCATAAAAGCAAGCCAGTTAACAAGCCAGATATATTGATGTCATCAGTGCTAAAACCAAATTCTTCCTCATTATCCCTCATGTACAAAAGTAATAAATTAGACGCTATTACACCCTGCTGCAGCGATGACCTGTGGCTTCTCATAAAACATGCAGTGTAAAAATCGCCAATCCCAATTTCAACCTTTTACTAACAAATTCCTGTTGTGTGCACAGCAAATGACCACACTGCACCAAATGGGGGAAAAATGATACTCATCACCTCCCTGAAGGCTGGCCAAGCCTTCTTTATGACAGTGTCACTTCCTTTTGACCTGCCAAAGCCGTTGGCACTAGTGGCTCAGATTTTAGGAGCTGGCAGCATCGAAGTTTGTGGCACCACTTCACCCATGTGCACATACTGTAGTCATCAGCCTCTATTGGCATGTGCAATTTCCAGGCCATTAAATCTGCCTTGACTTTGTTTTTTGGGTGGGGGGGGGGGGTATTTATAGAGACGAGATGAATCAACCAAACCCATTTCTGACACGTCAGGGAAATCACCCTTTACCCTTTCATTCTCAGCCTGGCACTCCTTCCCAGCAACAACACTAATATACCCCAAAAATGGCAGGTAGAATTGTTAATCTACTATTGGAAACTTGGCACATGTGTACTTTAATGCAGGGTGTTACCTGCTGTGCAGCTAAAAAAAAAAACAGACTCCACCTTGCCTGGAATACAGGTTTGGACAAAATACCACACCTTTTGAGGAGCACGTGTGTGTGTGTGTGAGTGAGTGTGACGAGAGACAATGCACATTTCCTGACCCTAAGTCCTCAAGACTTAACTTTCATTCATTCACTTCTCTTTTCTTTGCCCGAGCCACCAAATTTTAAAAAGAAAAAGCGTACACTGTGAGGAAATTTGTCATGATTCACTTCGGCTTTGCCTAAGGCGTGTATCCTTTTTAAAAAGTTGTCCTCAATTGTGTGCCGCATTATCATTAAAGTAAAATGAATAGGCTTGAAGCTAAGAACCAGAAACGGGGTAAATAGCTCATGGAGGAGTACAGGGTGGGAGCTGTCTATGAAGGTAATTATGTGCCAAAACATACGAGCTTGTGGATTTGATGTGAGAACCTGTAAAATGAAATGTGAGAACCTGCACAACAAAATCTGAAGTTGTAAGCCAAAAATTTTCAGCTGTATAGAGAAATCACACACACACAAACTGAATTTGAAGCTGCACACGAAAAACTTTCATGCAAGAACATGTGGAAAAAAAATTTATACTTGCAAGTTCAATGTTCTCCTGCAGAAAATTTC
>JBAMHV010000019.1:11842806-11863782 GCA_037177535.1 Pseudomugil gertrudae
AAATCCTCGTTTAAATGGGCGTGTCTCTGACACTTTGCACCCGCAGTCCTTTGCGTCAGCAATCTTAGTAGATCAGGCGCTAACCACGGTCCCGCCCCACACGCTAAATTCTAGATCCCACACGCAATTTAGTACACGCAAAATGAGATCTTAGTAAATCTGGCCCTAAATGCCCTCACATAACCTTACAGTACTGCCTCAGAGGCTGTGAAATACTGGACAACAGCTGGGACTGGCAGTGTTGTCCTAGAACCTCATCATCTACGTAATGCAGTCGTCAGGGAATGACATCAACAACTGCTGGCTCTTTGAGTCACGATCTGAGCCAAGACAGTGTGTGAATGTTTTCTTTTCTCCGTTGGAGGCCTAGAAAGGAAATTTGCTTAACTCTTGCTGGAGACGAGTTGTTCTGTGCTTTGTTGTCCTCGTCATCCTGTCGGTGGTTCTCAAGCAGTTTAGACATGTTGGCAGAGTTGGGGACAGAGGAAGTGACCAGGGATCCTGGCAATGCTCGAGCAGAACTCAGCCAATCTGAGTTGTGTTGGCTGTAGTCTAAAGGTGCAGCTGAACTTTATGTAATGATGAGGTCAAACTGTCTTAAGTAGGGCTGAGGTCCATTCCCTGATCATTATGTGCACAAATGCATATCTTTTCATGACTGTACAGGGTTAGCCACCAGAGAGTCAAAACACTCCAAGTTTACTCACTTCAGCAGCATAATGACCGCTTGAATAAGGCTGTCTACCTCTTGTGTCTGTCTTCATGTCGTGTCTTGCAGAAAGATCGTGAGAAAGAAGGATGACTCCATGAGCACGCAACACACCAACAGCCTCCCAAAGTACAAGAAGGTCAGAGAGACTTGCCAGCAGGCTGAATATCAGACTCCATGTGAACAGCCTGGACAGGTAAGCGAAAGAAAACCTTCATTTTCACAAAGGTGCACATTCTCGCTCTGCAAACATATTTGTGAACCATAATGAACATAACTTCAAAGTGACAGCTATGCTGCCTGTTGAATTCTGTAAAACGGTCATTTACAAGTGCATCACTCTGTTTCTAATGGGTCTCCTTTGTGCTGTTTTGTGGTCCATTAATTTGTGGGTACTTTCCTTTCATCTGTGGCCATTAATTTTCTGGCAGACTAACGGCCAGATGGTACAGTATGTGGCCTTGGAGCAGACAGGCCAGAGCAATACAAATTGTTACAAATTTCAGGTAGTGTTAAATGACAGGCAGAGTCTCTAAGGGTTTAACTAATGCAGTCCAGATCCATTTTATGACCACATAACTGTGTACGTAACAATCACTTATTAAAGACAGAAACAGAGCAATTTTGGTTGAACTCTGAAGTGTGTGGTACATGCAGTGTTTTAACTGCATGTAATATACCTTTTTAAACAAACTGTAGAGGTGAAAGACGTGTGAAGGGCTTGCCGCTCCTGATTCAGCAGGTATTATCATCCTTTCTGCTCCTAAAAATTCAATTAAATCAGGAAGCGTCCTGCAGAGTAAATGTTTAATTGAGAACCCAGATGGCTGTAAAATGACATTTGCTGGAAGCTATGCAAGCTTTTCAAGCAGCCGCGGTATCTCTGGCAGCAAACCATGCTCTAGCAAGCCGGCTCCTTTCATTCTTATGAACTTCTGTTGCTGCTGTAGTAGATGCTGATGTACATGCCTATGCTGCATCCAGTTTTAATGGGTTAAAGCACATGCAATAGGGTGTTAAAATGGAGATTTCATTAGTCTGCAACAATACGTCTATTCTCCCTTTTTTCTTCCACCTTGCCTGAGAGTGACCTTGATGCTTTGCCAGGCCTGTAAGCTCCTTCAGAAGAAACCTGATCTGTCTTACTCTTTGTTTGGACACTTGTTCCCACACTTAGCCCTGGTCATACCCGGTATCCACTGTAGACATGCTTATTCTGTTTCAACAGACACCAGACAGGCTTAGTTCATCTCATGTGGTGATTTTTGTGCTTTTTGCTTCTGCTTTTAACATGTTCCAAATGATGCTTTCCACTGCAAGTTGTGGGACCTTAAAGAGAAGATAGTGTACATTTAGACACGTTTTGTGCTTGTGATGATTTTAAGAGACTATTCTTTCCTTTGTTTGTGGCTGACAGAGGTGGCATTGTGTCGAGGAGATCACTGGGAAGTGGCGGATACAAAAATGTAAAGGTGGCTCAAAGGAGGGCTCCAGAAAAAGGGCTCGCAGCCTGAAGCCCCGCAGCAGTTATGACAACAGGGAGAAGTCCTGTGACTGTGAAGAGCCTCAGTATAAACCATCCAGGATTGACCGCCGTGCCCAGCGTCAGTA
The DNA here is from genome assembly GCA_037177535.1 of Pseudomugil gertrudae. Taxonomy (NCBI): domain Eukaryota; kingdom Metazoa; phylum Chordata; class Actinopteri; order Atheriniformes; family Pseudomugilidae; genus Pseudomugil; species Pseudomugil gertrudae. The sequence goes on from JBAMHV010000019.1 coordinate 11,845,127, forward strand.
CTCATCCTCCGCTGGCCAGCGTGAGTGTACATGTGCCTTGCTTGGTCATGTTTGTGGCATGTTATTATAACATTTAAGCTTGACTTCTGCTACACATTTTATTTACTTAGAATGTAACATCACCCCGGTACGGTGTGTACGGTGTCCTTGGGCGCCTCTAAATAAAATGTATAATTATTATTAATGTTGTCTGTAAAGGTTTAAGACTTAATTTTCTGTAATTTGTTTTTAGTGCTGTAAAAGAAGCAGATTGCTGTAAAAAGTCAACCTGATCAGTCTGTAAGGTTCTTTGCATTAATAGTTTGATACCCTCTAGTGTTCCTCTGATGAAATGCAGTTCTACCTTGAACCTCTACAGCTCCACAGCTGCTGCTGTTGATGCTGCTTGACTCAAATTCTTTGTTTCCCAGCAGGTTATCGCCCTCGTTTTGTCCACACACGGCCTGCCAGGTCTCTCTCTGTGGAGTTTGAGGGTCAGATTTATGACATCGACTTGCAAGCCGATGACCAATCAGCTATCCGCCGCAGAGTCATCTCAAAGCGTCACTACAACACAGAGGATCCGGACTTTGACTGGGGATCTGATGATGGTTCAGAAGAGATGCTGGCAGATGATACCAATGCCGTGGGATATCCCAACTCTGTCAAAGTTACACATAAGTAAGATTTCCACGCTGGTTAGCATATAGAAGCATACTTTAATGTCTGAATAGAATGTGACTTTTTTTTTTCCCCATGCTATCAGGTGTTACATCTTGATGAATGACAGCATCCACTGTGAGCGGGAAATCTACCAGTCCTCCAAAGCCTGGAAGAATCACAAGAGCTTTGTGGACCAGGAGGTGAGCAGGAATTTCATTCATTTTTATCAGAGGTGATTTGGTCATTTGTAGCATTGCTTTACGTTGCTTTTTCTCTCCTTTTTAACTTCAGATTGAAGCACTTCAAGACAAAATTAAGAACCTGCGAGAGGTCCGAGGCCACCTGAAGAGGACGCGACCAGATGAGTGTGACTGTGGAAAGAGGTTTGTCTCTAACATTTCCCCTGAAAACAAATCTTTTTGACATTTCTGCAAAAAATGTACGTAATTTTTAGTTTGTTTGGGCCTCGTGGCAAACGCTGTTGGAGTACACAGGCAAAAAAAAAATTCTTCCACTCCCTTAGCCTTTCTCTCTGTTTATAAAACCAGCTATTATAGCAAAGGACACAGAAACAAAGCAGAAAAATTGAGGCGCAGGAATGATCAACTCCATCCGTTTAAGTGAGTTTCATTTCCCCTTTGATTATGCGTGCACGACCATAACATCTGTAACTGACTTAAGAGTATGCAGATAGTGTGCTGTTTAACTGTATTTGTTCAGTCTGGAATGGTTGCCCCGCATCTGCATGGCCTCTGCATGCACAGTTATGAGCTTCTATATAGATCAGTCCTTGGAGGGTATGCGTAGTGCGATGTGTTGTTTGTGACCCTTTAACACTTCCAGGTTTCTGAAACAAGCATGTTATTTATACACTTTTATTTGACATTCGGTTCTTGAATGGAGTTTAAATGACGAAGCAGATGTTTGGCTGTGGATCTGTTTTATGCGTGCGCCTGGAAGTGATTGAGTTGCATGGAGAGATGGAATGATTCTACAGGGAGGGTAAATCAGTCAGCCTCTCAAACACAGTGATCAACTTGCACCAGAAAGCACTGGGAACCGATTATGCCAATACAAAACAGCTGGTCTGAGCTGTACTGTTGAGAGGAAGACGGGATGACGGCTAGAATGTCATCCCAGAGAAAATTGCACATAGTAAGAGCTTAAAAGTAAACAGCCTGTCATATCCTGGCATGGACGATACCTTCTGGAAGTCCCCGTCAGTTCATCTATAACTGAAGTTCCCGGCACCAGAAGACGGCGACGCTTGATGTCATGTTTGCGTCACACTTTGAGAAACTCTGTAATGTCTGACAGGGAGGCGGCACAGGAAATTGATGGAAAGACCCAGCTGTACAATGAGATCCGCAGGAGGAAGAAGGAAAGAAAGGAGAAGAAGCGACAGAGGAAGGGGGACGACTGCAGCCTCCCAGGCCTCACATGCTTCACCCATAACAATGACCACTGGCAGACTGCTCCCTTCTGGACATGTGCGTATATTTAACTCAAAACTGTCCCATCATGGCAGAAAAAAGCATTCCTGTGTCAGTCTACTGTTTGCATCCTTTCCAGTTCAGTGCAAAATTAATTCCACAACTCGCTTTTATTTTCTGCATGAAAAAACCCAGACTGACAATAACGACAATGTAAATGATTTTCTAGTGGGGGGATTCTGTGCATGCACCAGTTCCAACAACAACACTTACTGGTGTCTGAGAACCATCAATGAGACGCACAACACGCTCTACTGTGAGTTTCATACCGCCTTCATGGAATACTTTGATCTCAACAGTGACCCCTACCAGGTGTGTTAAGATCTGTCTACAATCACTTAGCTGGCCGTTCTCACTGTAAATTCCTGCTTTGTCTTTCCAGAACCATTCTTTATTGGCTAAAATGCATCCATATGCTTTGCTATTTTTTGTTATTTCAGAGGTTTTTACCATTGAATATGTAGTTTATTATGCTTTTTTCTTACATGCACGTGTTCCAACCATGACAGCTGAATTTTAGTCGTTCCTTCTCATTGAAAATTGCACGCAGCTTTTTCATACCAGATCCCTTTAAAGAAAGCTGTGTTAATGTAATGAACAACCTGAATATATTACATGTTTCAACAATTAAACAAACTAAGAAGAAGCCTATAATGCCATTATAGTTAGCAGGTCTGTGCACTATACTTGATGTTTAAAAACTTGATGTAAAGCTTCTGATTGGCTATGAGAGTTGTACTATTTGACCTAGATGAAAGTCTAAACATATTTTCATTTTGTGTGTTTGTGTGCAATTAAATTTACAGCTCACTAATGCAATATACAGAGTGGATCCGAATGTCCTAAACCAACTTCATGCTCAGCTCATGGAGATGAGGAGCTGTCAAGGGTACAAGCAGTGTAACCCTCGTCCTAAAGGCTCGGACACAGGTAAAAACACACACTTTTAGTCTGGTTTTAACACATACTTTGAGGGTATGGTGATATGGACCAATACAAGTTGTATTTGTAGCTGTGAGTGCACCAGTGACTGAAACAGATTTCTCTTACAGAGTGATTTATGTGCATAATGATATGCTTTAAAATAAATAAAGACCAAGCTGTAATCTGATGGATGATTTGGTGATAATAACACTGATTAGTCTTCTGCTTTGAGTCTGTTTCAGTCTGGTGTGGTGTGTGTTTGCATATATCTGCATGCTGCATGTGTTTGGGGATGATCCATTCAATGACATGCTAAAATTTCAGGTGGAGGTGATTAAATCTGAACTGGGATTGTTTTTCTCCCCTTCTTTATACTTGTTTTTCTTTTAGCACAATTACAGACACACACATCTACTTCTCTTTCAGCCCAGCATAAGCAACTCCGGATCCCCTCTTCCATAACACATTTCCTTTTATAGTTTTGTACCAAAAGAGTATGACTACATTTTCAGCTGTGTCCTGGCCATCTTCCTGCTTGTGAGTCACTGAGTATTAAGGATATTATGTTGAGGAGGCTGTCATAGTTGCAACTGAGGTTGTCATTTAATTTGAGCCTGTCATGCATCACTGTTCTCATCAGCCATAATATATGTTTTGTTTTTTTTTACTACGACCCAGTGGTCCAAGTACTCTTCGGAATAGACAACTGAGTGATGAAGGTGGTTAATATCACAGTGACGCAGCCTGCAGTGTTTGTGTGTGGCATGAACTGGCTGTGCTGTTTATGACTTGAGGATAAAACCTTCATGTCTATAATTACCAGCTGGATAGGAAAGCACAGGAGTGGCCAAGCTGTGCTGAGAAAACGTGATTGTGTTTCAGTGCTGGCATGCTGAACCTGTCATAAGAATGCCAACTCATGTCACAAAGCAGTCTAAAATGCCTTACTTGCATTGGCTGGCCTCCTTCGGGTGAAACGCCATTTCTGTCCACCAGTAAAATTGCTCTTGTGGCTCCATAAAGTAATGTTTCTGTTGGAGAAATAGCTTATAAAATTTAATTGTCTGTTGAAATGGATTTAGCATCTATTTACAAAGTGTGACTTACACCTCATAATCACCTGACTGGATAATCTTTTGTACTTTGCCTTGAAGGGTAAAACCTGTCACTCTTCTTCCCTCTTTTCCGTATCCAGATATTTCTTCTTCATCCCCCTTCCAATCATCATTTAATTGCATTTCTCCATAGCAAGTAGCAGCAGTGCATGAAGAACTCCTCAGTATGACTGATCCATTTATATCCCCCCTCCACAGCCTTTTGAATCAAAGCATTAACAATCGATTGCTTTTATTTTTCTGATCAGGAGGTAAAGATGGAGGAAGCTATGAGCCACACAGGTATCTGCCAAGTTTGTTCCTCTTCAGTAGCTTTTTCTTTAACATCTGCACGAGCTGAACTGCCTCATTCCCAACTAATACATCCATCCATGGATTGCTGACGCTTCATCTGTGGCTGCATGCTGGGAACATGCTAACAAATTACAACGAACCTTTTTTTTTCCCCCTCCCACCTCTGCGCGCATTCTGTCTTCACCTTTATCTCCTGTGTGGGTCTGCAGCTACTTGAAAGAGTAATCAGCTGTTACGATTGTTCCTGCTTCGCTTTTATATATAATAAATAATGATCAGAGTTTATAAAGTGTTATAGAGAGGTGTTTTTGTTTTGTATGTGTTGACCTAAGATCAAATTAAGTGTGAATTGAATGCATGGTGTTGCATCATCCCCTTCATCATTACATGAAAGCTAAAGGAATAGATTGACAATTTGCAGAATAAGCTTTTGAGATGATTGATGCTGCTATCTGTATAAAGGTTATACAGCCAAGATAATGTTAGCTTAGCCTCCCACCAAAAAATAAAAAAATGACATAAGCCAAGGGGGAAATAGTTTTGTATAGTGTTTGACACTGATGACAAACTGCTGAGGTTGGCTTGGGATGGCTGTTATGCTAAGCTAGCATCTCCTGACTGAAGGTTTTTATTTAATGGACAGATATCAGAGTATCAGTCAGCTCATTTAACATTTAGAGAAGAAGAATGAGTTAATAAGCACCTAATTTGTGAAACTATTCCTTTTTGATCAATTATATTCCATGTAATACCATCCATGTCCACGTATAAGTCATCACATCCTGTAACACTGTCATTCAGAGTAGCTCTCACATCTGCTCAGTAGTAGAATGGACATGTCTGTCCCACACTGATCTCTGTATTTTTGACCCCACCCCTGGCACCTGCTTACCAGGCGGCAGCAGCATCGAAAGTGGTCAAAGAGGAGACCGAGCCTCTCCTTCCTGTGAGTCCATCAGCTTATGCCAAACCATGTCTAGCTGCAGTAGTAACAGGAAAGCTGATCTCACATGGACAGCGTGCCCAAACTGGTCCTGATGCTGCTTTTAAATGCAACTATTACTCTGATTTAAGCTACTGCTGTGGTTTCCTTTTGATTCTCTTCCTGATAACGTTTTGAATTCCTTCGTTTTATTCCTGGGAATAAACCATTTAATTTCCAGCTAATTTATTTTCTTTATTTACTTTTTCCAAAGCATTTTCTTCTTTTGATGATCAACCTTTTTGTTTCCTTCTGCTCCTTCCATTTCAGGTTACCTCACTATGCATTTCAGTTCAGCGCAGGCCTGCCTTTAACTATCATATTTCCTGTACAGCTTAGTGTGTCAGCTCTTCTAATGTATCATTTCAATGTTTTTTTTTCTTTTTGAGTATCTTTCTCATTTAAAATAGAAAGAAAGCAGCATGATTGCACTACTTGTGGCTTAAGCTCAGTGTGATTGCTGCTTGTGTGTGTGTGTGTGTGCCTGGGGCCACAGACCCCCTGTGGTTGGCTGCTGTAGCGAGAACCAGAAGCTGGGCATGGACTGCATGCTGTTTGAGTAAACATAAGATGATCTGCTCTTTGTGTCTACTCCAGATCCCTAAAGTCTCATGTTTCTTCTTCTTTGGCAGCACACAGCCAGTATGGGAAGGACGACAGGGTTAAGCTACCCAACTTGACAGATGAGGAGGTGAACTGGCAGGAACTGGAGGATTTGTATAGCATAAACGAAAGCTTGTATGAATGTAGACCTGACTACAGTCCCAGTGCAGACAACTGGGCTAACTTTCAGAAGGACATAGATAAAATGTTTGCACTGCAACACGTTTTGAACAAATTCAACCAAACCCTAACGCTTGACGACTCCACCCTGCCAGAGCTGGGCTCTGGGGCCGGGGGTGGAAGCCTCGATGAGGGCAGTGGAACAGAGCTGGCCTCCACCAGTGATGTCTGGCTGGGCCTGGCCAAAGAGACTCGCCTCACCACCCCCGCCCCCAGCAGAACGCCATCAGCACCACCCACGTGGGAAAGGAAACTGGAATCTGTGGTAAACGACCTTCCTGAGAGCTTTGCGAACAGACTCGAGGCGTCTGTTACGTCACCGTTCGTGGGGACAGTGTCATCATCGGGCCGGAGCGAAGACAAAGCTGTCCTCCAGATGGATACGTGGGCGCAGCAGCTGGAGGAGCTGGACGGAGAGATGTTTAGCGGGAACGGCCTGACGGAGCTGGAGACACGACATGACAGCCTCTTGCGTACTCACAACAACTTGCAAGCCCAGTTAGAACCCCTCCCAGCCCACGAAGGGTTCGCCAGTCCACAGCATCTCAGCCATGACTTGGACCTTGAAGAAGAGGACATTTTCCAGGCCCAAGGCTACCTCCCTTTCTCTCCACAGACTCTGAAGCCAAAGGTGCAGGTCAGCACCACCGGGACCCCCAGCACCACCACACAGAGTGTCGGGATGGTGCTGAAAGCGCTGCCGCAGTCCACTCTGCCCCTCAGTTTAGACTACGAGGGCAGCGGCTCTCTGCCTCAACCCTCCAATCAGACCCTCTGAGGCAGGCGCGCACTCCGACCAGCCAGCCAATGCGCCTCTGGTCGCCATAGTGACACAGACACTGTGATTAGGAAATACGCTCGTCAAGAGCAATGGTAAGTAATGCCACCTCAGAGTTGTATAATAAGTATTAAATGTGTTTATTTTTTTACTGGTGCCGACATTTATTAGTAAACAGTGTTTTTTTTTTCTTTTCCAAATATACACGTGTATATTTGAGAAAGAAAAAAGCCTTAATGAAGCTGAACTTTGAGTTGCTATTAAAATGATCACATACAGATAAAATGAACAGTTTATTTTATGATTTATGAAAAACGGTGAACCCATCTCAGCAGATGGACGATTAGGCTGCTGAAACAGGATTTTCCCAGTTACAGGACTCGTCAGAAGAAAATAAACACTCCAATGCACTTTGCCACGCTATGATACCCACTTATTTTAAAAAAATGTGTGTGCACCTAAAATAATGAGGATGTAGAGAATCATGTCCATTGTAACACAATGTGATAACATTTTCAGGAAGTCAGGACACAATCTGGACCAGAACCTGAAAACGTCCTGTTTTGAACACAGCATTCATTGTGCAAATATCCAAATCATCCCTAATTCCTACTTTTAGAAGTTTAGACAATCACAAAAAAGTCACTTTAGACTATATTTAGCCCCGGCAGCTTGCTGTTACCTACATTATCTGTACAGGAAAAAGAAACGCAACAACTCTTTGTCTTCAGATTTTTAGTTTAATTAGCTGCAGCATCACACCAGCTCCAGTTAATCTTTCTGGGTAATCACAAGAAAATGCTCGCAGAATTACCAGGGCACCTAAAAATGTTCTTTTCAAAGTAATGGCAATTACTGTGCATGATATGCTTTGATAATCAGGAATATTGTGTTGCAGATAGGCAGGTTATTTCATGTGTAACGGTCGTCACACAGTTCTGTCTGTTGGTTTAAGAGTAAAAAAATCTAAATTTACTTTAATCGGTCACAGAAGACGTCCTCTGACCCTTTTTTCTCTGTAGATGTGTGTGTAGAAGTGTTGAAAGAACTTTGGTTTCAGAAAAAGCCATGATGCTGATAAATAAACTCCGTCAACCTCAAACCTGTCTTCATGAACATTTTATGACTCAAACAACATTTTTTTTCTACATTTTTAATGACAAATATCAAGTATTCAAGGAGTTTGTAAACCAAATGTTCACAAACTTCAATTCCACTTTGCCTCCTGCTGGAACACGAAGCAAAAAAAACTTCAGAATACAGCTTCGGTTTCTTCGTGGAAATTCTCTTACAGAGGAACGATGTGTTAAACTTTACAGTCAACGTGAATTCGCCTGTGCCAGCAGCAGTCCGGACATCTGGAGAGCAAGACCCTAAAGTGTACATGAGCTGGAAAGTCAGACAGAGCAGTGCCTAATCGGTGTGGCCTAACCGGATGATTCTCTTTAATACCAGTTTATCTGCCTCCTAATTGGTTGAAGGTGGCTTTATTTTGTTTTCAGCTGACTTTGTTGGATTCTAAAGCAGTGGACAAAGGGTAGAGTCTCTGTGCAGATAGAGAAAATAGAACTCTGGGTGGTATAACTTTTACATTTCTAATTTACCACCATCACATGAGCTGATCTCAGCCATTCTCATGTGGATAACACTGTTCAGGCCCACAAGATAATTCCAACATGTTGCTTTGATTCTAAATTTCAACTACAATGTCATGGGTTAGTTCATAAATACACTATGTGCAAACTCTATAATATGCTTAGTTTTCTTTTCCATATTTACATGATCATTTATGAATATGTACTTTGTTCTAAGTTGTGATAATACTAAAATTAGCCATAACAGAATTTTCTAGCAGTACACCATGATTCTTGGCCAAAGCGCCACTTCTGACTTCATTCACTGCATAAGAGTTCTTGTTTAAGTGCAACATTTAATAACAAATTCATAATTGTTCAAATATTATAGTTTTATCTCTGGCTTCTGTTGACCAGCATTAAAAAGAAAAGCTAAAATCTTTATATTCACAACGTGCCTGACGTTTTTTCCCCCCAAAGTCATTAGATATGTGTAATACCAGAACACAAAAATGCCTTATTTCCACTTCTTTTGTCAAGTTTTCCTTCAGGATCAAAGGGAATTTAAATGAGATGCTTCCACCATGAGCCTAACACTGAAGAAATGTTTAACTCTGGCATCTAACGGGCTCATGCGGCTACTTTAAGCTTTATCAAACTCATTTTAACCCTGTCTGCAGGGTAAACTCGAAGATAGCAGGTGTGATCTTTCTTTCTAATACCCTGAAGTATAATTCTGGGAAACTGTCTAAATTCTGGGCAGCATTTAATTTCTAACAGAGACTTTCATGGTACAGTGAGGCTGACCAACAGTAACATTCATAGGCCTTTAAACAATCTTCTCTGTGTCCACTAGAGGGCATCAGCCGCTTCTTGCTGGCAAACAGGGCCATGCTTGCTGGACTATATATTTTTGAAGTCTTGACAGCTAATAACTACTATGTACATCTGATTACCTTTTTAGAATGGAGGAGCCATTGCAACACAAAGCCGAGATGATGCGCTTGTTCATCTGGTTTTAAAACAAAGGGGTGAAAGAAAAGTTGTGCCACATTTTCAAATCCATCACATGTTGAGGTCTTACAGTAGCTTCAGCACATAGAGATGATTCTCATTTCCTTTTACGGACATTGTACCATTGGTGCTTATCTGCTTGGAGCTTGATGGTTAGCATAAATGTTTGAAACGGGAGATCTGACAGATGCTTCTAATAATCACAAAAGCTGAGGGCAGCAAAGCAAAGTGTCGCTGCAGGGACTGGCTTTTTAGGAGCTAGTAGGAACCCTGACGACTAGCTTTGTATTTTGGACCGGCCAAAACAGCCTGAGAGGCACTGATAAGAAAAAAAAAGGGAAGGATACGAGATGACAGGATGTGGACGACTCGTGTGAACCAGACAAAAGACCGGCTCGAGCTGTCATGGAAGAAAGAGCGTGAACAGGCCAACGAGATGTGTTGCACAGAGAGAGGGAGCTGTACAGTACTGAGAGGGAAGGAGCTGTACACTGGTTTTGCATAGGTCAAGGCTTGTTGTGCTTTAGACGCCATGTTGATGACTCATCCCTCTGTACAGTCTATAATGCCCTGCCCATTAACAGTAGCACCATGTGATGTTCCCACACCTCCAAACGGTCATGTGACAAGTGGCTGCAGCTGATATGCTCTGATGAAAATGTCTTTCCACCTGTTTGTATGAACAATGAGCAGCCCTTTAGTTATGGTGGGCCTCTTGTGTCTCTGCCTGCCAGTCTGGTGTCTGTACAGAAGACACGGTTGTGCAGAAACACAAGCAGGAAGGCACATGTCATAATGAATCCCCCTCGCTTTCAGACATGGGCAGAGCCTCTGTGATGATACGGCAACAAGACGGGTGGAGTTATTGCTTTGAGAGCGTTGCCGGGGCAACTGAGGCTGCTGTGGCCACGGTTGAGCAACAGGGCAACGGGCGGCTCCGATCGGGGTGGGATGAATACAGGACACGAGCGGGTGCGGGCGTGGCTTTTCTGGCCCCCGGCGTGACAGATCAGCTCGCTGACGGTGCCCAGCGGAGGCATGTGCTGGCGCCAGCGCTCTGCCCGTGCCTCCTTGTGCTTGATCGAATACCAGGTGAGGAAGATGAAGACGAAGCCAACGAACTTCAGGCTGGCAGCCAGGCCGAAGTAGACGAAGCGGAACGAGGTAACGTCGTACTCCCAGCAGGAGCCGTGCACACCGCAGTCCTGCTGCCAGAGCATACAGGTGGTGTCGATGACAGCACCGAAGTAGATGGGTGTGGGTATGTAGGCTGTTAGAGAAGACAGAGGCATAGATTAATGACTTTAAATCTCCTCTTAGGATTAGTTTTAGACTGGAAAACAACCATCAGCTGGTTTTAAATAAACAGTGTTTTCTAACTGTCAATGTTCCAAACTTGTGGCCTGTAAAAAAATTTTCTCCTCAGGTGCACATTGTTCTTTAATTTAGAGCACCTTTGCATTCGTCACTACTGAAAATATCTTTTTACCATTTTTAACATTTTAAAAAAGGTAGTTAATATGTCTAGAGACACTTTGCTATGCTGACACCACTGTAAATAAAATGTAGTAACAGTCACTCATACTTCCTGGAGGAGTATACGAAAGTATACTTTAAGCTGAAAACCAAACCAAAACAGCCTCGGTTGTCAGCTAAAATGATGTGAAGTATATCAACAGATATAAACACGTAAAGGTCACCCGAAAAATAACAAAATATAAAACAAATATAACAAAAAATAATACAAAATTTAGTAACACATTTTACAAAAGTCACACAGATCATGAGAGACTAAATAATTTCTCATCTGCATATTCTCTGAAGTCTGGGTTTTTGATAACAAACTATTCTTCTGAAAAGCTTTTTTTTGCAATTTACAGTATTTTATGCTACTACTTACCAACCATCATCACAAAAACAACTCTGCATATATTTAGGCACCACTGTATGTCAAAAACATCTCCATTACTTGCCAAAGAGGATCGCTACTCTAGTTCTATTCAGGCAGACTTACAACCTTTGGCTGTTCCTGAAGCCTATTACCTTCAATTTAGAGTAAGTGATCTAAATGGTTCAAGGTTTAACAGGAAGTAGCTTAATCTTAATCTCTGGATCAAAATAAAGGTGCATCTGCAACATAGTTTATCTAAAGTTATAAATTACAATTTACTCCACAAAGTTGCATAAACATTCCTGAGAAATTAGATATTGTAAGCGCTCAGGGGTGTCCTGAGTTTTAAGGGTTTTTTTTTATTTCAGAATTAATTCGGCAACTTTTAATGCTTTTAATAAACAAAAACTGTTTGTAACAGCCTACCTACAAATCTCTCAAATTCACTGTGCATGTTACCTTTTTCTACTAGTTTATTTCAATGATGTAATCATGCAGCAAGAACAAAGTCAGCATGCAACACCTTTTTAGACCACTTGGTGGCACCCTTTAGCTTCATGGTGAGCAGGAACCTAACTGTAGCCATAAAGAGCCACTGACTGGTCTTAAAAAACAAAAAAAAAACGATGCACATAGTGACATTAGGGAGTTAAAATGGCCCTCTGTGCACACTGTGCACTATTTTACAACAAATGAACGTAGCTCGTTTCATTAAAGAGTAACACTGGGCTCATCAGGGGCATGTTACAGCAGGATCAGAGGGTTTTTCAACATCGAGCAACACAAGGCTAGCAGAGTTTCACCACTGAGCTGCATTATATTCTGCTAAATTATGAGCTGTTATTAAGCTGTAGAAGGGAGAAAATATTTTGGGGGAAGTGGATTAAAGATCAGCGGGAGAGCTGCCTGGCTGCATGCCGTGTGCTAAACCCTTGAGCTTCTCAGGAGCCCAATCACGGCATTAATTACCAACAACAATTGCAAATGTATATTATTTCTCCTTAAATGACACCTGCATCTTGCAGTCTTGAATTAGGATAAGAAAGCAGTGGGTTATAAGGAACATACCAAGTGTTCGGAGCAAAACGAACTGCATCCCGAGAGCAAAAGGCCTCTCTTGTTCATCAACAGACCTATAAAAAACAAACAACATGCAATAACATGGATTTGATGCTCTGTGTTATCAATGCTTAACAATAACCAACGGAAGTGCTTTCTGACCTGAGTGTGACAATGATGGCAGATGGCTGGGCACACGCGGTGATGAGTGTGACGATGAAAAGGAAGATGAGGAACGGGATGAGCGTGTTGCAGGTGCGGTCGCACTTCCCTGACATGGCGTAGCCATTCTCATTCAGGTATGTTTTGACGATGACCAGCTGGAGCTGGTTAACCTGACCACCGGAGGATGGGGTGATAACCTGTCTGCTCTGCACACAGCCGCAGTCGGTGTAGTTCCTGATCTGTGGACAAAAACCAGAAAACCGTAAGATCCCCTTCGTTCTAGAGCGCTAAACTCTATAGTGAATTCTGCAGACTGGGTGGCACCAACCATGTGATGCAACCACTAAACTTGACAAAGAATATAAAACATGTCTGTTCCTTGTATTGCCTTCATTTTCGTCATTGTGGAATTACTTCCTGCACCTCCAATGTATTGTAGGGGGGACATGCAAAGGCCTGTGTGTGTGTGTGTGTGTGTGTGAGCCAGCAATGATTAATGGGGGCATTCTCCTAAGTTCTTTCAAATATTTTTCAATAATTCTTTGTGGAAATTGCTTATTTAATAGGAAAACAAAAGGAGTTGTGCGTGCATTGAATATGCCATTGTAGTTGTGGTGGCGCCCACCCCAGTGCTGTCGTTGCCCACGGTGCTACATCCAGCCAGACAGGGGTTGAAGTAGGTGATGCCGTCAGAGCCGCAGACCGGAGCGTACTCATGGATCCTGCAGCCGCAGTTCACGTTGCAGCTGCCCGTCAGGTTCCTGTGAGTCATGGTCAAGGTTGGACTGCACAAACATACACAAAAATAGAGCAAATGTAACTCTTGTTTAGGTTTAACATGTTTTAATGAAATTGTGTTTGTTAATCTGAATAGTAATCTTCTGTGATCCCTGTGCTGCGCTCATCGGTGTGCATCCACAATGTGTAGGGTGTGCTCTGGGTGCACGCTAGGAGAGCGTTGGGGGGGGACGTTCTTACAAACACACCCGGCCAAATCGGCCCTCCATACACTGAAAGTCAAAGGCATCAATAGACGTCTTTGATAGCCAATGAGTTAATTAGCTTCAAACGTGCCCTGCACCAGCCCTTGTGATGACAGAGATGAGAGCCACAGGAAGTGACATCTCTGCTGGCTGTCTGGCCAGTGTGGGAACAGTTGCTCAAAACCAAACAGGACTAAACCAGGAGCTGTGAAGCGAGGCACGAGTTTTCCTGGGAAACTTTATTCTGAGCTCTGTGGAACAGAAAGGGACAGGCCCTAACAACACAAGGATTTAAGAGGGGGGGGGCTGTCAGTCAAACAAAGCCTTCTCTGCTGCCTCTTCAATAAGTGAACTTTCATTTTGTACAGGACCATAAGGCGATCACTAACTCACCTGTAACTGGGGAGGAACATTTGGACTTGTACATGACTGTGACACATTTCTGGCACTATGTATTTGAGGATATGTAAAATGGCATCAGTCCTGATAGTCGCAGGCTTTGCTGCACTGATTGCACGTGCCCTTTTCAAAGCTAAACCCTGGCTTTCCCTGACCCTCCAGATCTTGTGTCACTGTGCAAAGTGATTTTGCAGACACTGAAATGATAGTAAATATAACTAGAATTTAAGAACATTAAAAATCAATGAATGAGCTGTAATCTACCATCCACACACATAATCGTGCAGCGCTGTTGCAGATATTATACGTGGGCATGCCTCTTGGCTCTGACCTTACTTATCAGTCTGTCAGCTTGGCAGCAGAGCCATGTCTAGACCAGAGTGTGTGAGTGTAATCACAAAGGGGAGATTTGAGCTAAACATTCCTCATGTGGGTGATTCCCTGCGACCAGTGACCGGTGCCGTTCATAATGAGGCACCCTACAAACTCACACGGTCCTGCTGACCCCTCTATAAACACTGCTTCAGACAAAAAGACACCATCAGTAATACGCCGGTCGTGGAGCTTCAAAAGCTACGCAAGCTGTTCGGAAAAGAATCTGCGGGACTAATTCAGTAACGGATAATACATTTTATTAGGAAATTATTTTCCATATAGCTCTTGTCTCAAAGTGATTCTTTGTTTTATTTGTTATTTTTTTATTTCGTGCTGCACCAAATATTTTATGATCTAGACTCAAGTATTTTTCTACAAAGCTGTGATGTAATAAATGCATCTTATCACATCACTATCACATCACATACTTGACTTTTAACTGTGTGAGGATTACTTCTGATAAAACACAAACTCTAAAATAATCCCACTATTGTTTTCTATTATATCCTAAATTAAGTCTCATTTCTCTGGTTTATCCTTTTGCTGGACAAATGTAAACAACTTTTCCGTCACTTTATGAACAATGGTGTTATCCCAGAGGGAAAGGGGCCAATGTTCAGTGTTTTAATCACTGAAAAATATCTAAATATAACCTACAACGGTCTCATCCTCCTCTGATCCTCCTCTGATCCTGCTCATCATCCATAAAAAAATCCTTAATGCTTCTTTGGCTGCTGATGTACACTGCTGCTGCAAACCATGTCTCTAAATTCATTCTTCACAGATATCCATTGGATTTCTTTATATGACATGAGAAATTACAAAATTAAATGAAGGAATTCAAACATAAAGACTATTTTAATACCTATTTCATAATTTATTATAGGGCTAATTAAACTAATACAGCATACATTCTTTCTGCAGGCTGGTCGCATTTATGATCACAAACTTCACTGTTTTTAAATGTTACATTTTTATCTAAAGTAGATACTGTTATTAAAAGGACCCTCAGCAAATAATAGAAATATAATTACTAACTAAATAAAATATTTGCAGTATTCTTGTTTTCTCCATCTACTTTGCCCCCACAGTTGCACATGAGCACCTTGTGTAATGCAAGCAGTAAACCACAGCAGCGTCATCATATTCAGTTTTTTTCCTCATCTTTGTTGTTAACATGACAGTTTGCTGTGAACACTTAAGATCAGAATTCATCACAGTGTGTGACAAGCTATTCAGTTTGCATCATCCAAGGTCTGCGTGTGGATCGTGACTCCACGCATCTGTGATGAGCCCCTGATTTCTGCCCACGAGGCTGACACATCAAATGACCGGCCGTTAACTGTGCAGCCGCTGCGGTGTCGAGTGCCAGCTTCAGAAATAGAAGTGGCAAAGTGATTCACGGGGGCCCCTAGCGCAGATGCTGGTGTTGCTAATTAATCATTCACACTTCGATATAACCCCAAAACACATGAGGATGATAGGAATGGTGATAGGATCCTAAACCCACCCTCTTCTCAGAAATATCTTCATGCACCTCATCCACAAAATGAATCATTATGTGTATTTCACACAGGATCTAAAACAAACAAGTCACCAAAAATGTTGCAGTAGCTGCTGAGATTCATCATAAAATCCATCTCACCCTGTGGTGTAGGGTATGTTGATGCCTCCTAAGTTGATGCTCTCACAGCCAACTATGAACAGCGTAGAGAAGCAGAGCAGAGACACGCCACTGCAGATCATGGCCAGCTTGGCTGACTCTCTTGCACCGAGCTTCAGCTTCTTGATGATGTAACCTCCTAAAACAATACCCACTCCGGCACTGGGCACAATGATCAAACCTGGGAAACAGAGCGAGAGAGAAAAACTGGTCAGATGGAGGAAGTGTTGCAGGCAGAAAGTCAGAAGAAAATTAAGTCATGAAATGTCAACACTGAATTAATTAAAGATATCAGTGCAATGAGCACGTGAAACAGACATCCTCACGTGAATGTGAGCGTTTAATATAAAAGATTGCAAGAACATTTGCTTGTTTAACTGAAATGATTTCATGAGACGACAGAACACAAAACAGGCTTTGCAGCATCAACCCAACCAGATCATGCTGCAGATTAGCACAGTCATGTCGTGCTGGGACACGTGCTCTCAGTCCATTTAAGTCCCTCAAACTGACAGCAAAAGGCAGTACTGGCTGCTGGCGGGACTGACCGAGTGCCGAGTGTCATCGTGAAAGAAATATAGTCCGAGGGAGGCTGCACATAGCAGCACTTGAGTTCGGCTACAGGCTGTCACAGTCGGGTAAATGAGAAAGATGGGGTCAGTTTGCGGGTTGTTTCAGAGCGACAGCAGAGAAATTTTGAAACTACAAAAAATACTTTTAGGCTTCTATTATGTGTGTTGAGCTCAGTGACAGCCAGGGAACAGACTGTGGCATATTATCACCATGTAGGTGTAGGTTTATTCCCCAGAACATGTGCAAAGATTAAGCATTTGAACAGTAAAACCAGAAATCACTTAAGAGATGTGCGAAGTGGCATGCACACACACACACACACTCATCCATATTATCTGGATTCACCGCTGTGCAGACATTCGTGCAAGGGACTTTTAAGCTGTGAATTAAAAGGCTGTGTGTGTGTAGTCATATTCTAAAATATCTCTAAAAAAACATAACTGCTGCATAGAAGATGGAGAGAAATTATTGTAAAGTAGAAAAAAACATTACAGGAACACTGATCAGGATAAATGGTGCATTTCTTGGATGAGATATGGTGCACCAATCAAGTTGTGCAAACAACTAGAAAGCACGAGAGCAGCAGCGACGGTGAGGAAACTGCTGCTGAGCGGGGCGTGTGTGTTATGTTACAGTTCTATTTCTGTAGCAGCATCTAATGATCATGTAGCAGTGGCAGCTCTCATGATACTGATTTAAAAAGTGGTAATTGGGTTAGCTATGAGTTGACACTGCATTCCTACACACCATCTATCTTTGGCCCTCTTTTGCCAATGTTTCTTTTAATTACCCATTATCTCTAATTATAGCATTTAAACACTTCACTAACTGCATCACTTTCTGAGATGATACAGAAAAAGTATTAAAAAAATCTTTAATCGTTTTAGTGTTAATTTGGAATAATTTAAGTATTTTAGTGAACAACAATTGTGTCTATGAGAAAGTGTGACGGGAAGGCAAAATATTTGTTTTGCAGAGTAGATGCCACCGCTGTGGTGGAACTAATATCGCACGACAATAGGTCAGTTTACAGGTAGAGGGTCCACCAACTAGAGAGCAGACAACCTGTGCATAAATGTCACAAAGACCAAGGAGCCACCACCATCCCACTCTTCCACTCTGCATATCATCTTAGACAGCTTCAGCAGGACATCCAATACCACCTCCAGAGTGAAAAAGAAAAAAAAAAACAAGGTTTGTTTCTATGTCCTGAGGCCGCAGAGTACAGCTCGACTAGACCGAAGCACCTCCTAAGAAGATGTGGAGTGGAGAGCATCCTGATGTAGCCCATCTCACTGTGGTACAGCAGCTGCACAGCACTGCAGCAGATTGTTAAACAAGCCGGCAAGAACACTGGATTTGACTTTCCACCCAATGATGACATCTACACAATCCACTGCAGGAGCAGGGCCTCCATGATCAGAGCTTACTGTTCGTCCTTCTGCCTGTAGGCCGAAGGTCAGAGTCTCCGGATGAGGTCCAGTTCCTTCCCTTTGGCTTTTAAACAAACACCCAACTCTTCTGACTGACACTATGTATTAACTGAGGCACATTTTCCTAAACTTTATTTTTAACTTGGCACTTTTTGTTAAAATTTATTTATTTAGAGTAGTGCTGTTATTCTTCATGTGGCCACCAGGCTTCGGGTAAAAAAATCATGCTTTATGTTTTTTGATAGCAAGAAGAGCAATATATAAACCTTTAAAACTAATGTACTCACTAACGCATATTGAATACTGTGCAAACATCTCCATCTGAATGAGTACACATGAGAAGTAAAAGACTAAATCATTTAGGATTATACTCAAGCTGAATTATGTGTACATTTTTGAGCCACTTTAAATTCTTATGAAAAGATTTTCATTTTTATAACCCCCACACGCTCTCTCAGGTCGGCTGACCTGTCTCTGCTTGTCGTCCCAAAGACAAAAAGAAAACTAAGAGGCGAT
>JBAMHV010000019.1:11864380-11879332 GCA_037177535.1 Pseudomugil gertrudae
ATTGATGCTGTGTACAGCACTTTGGCCAATGGTGTTGATTTTAAAGTGCTCTAGAAATAAAGATGGATTGGATTGGAACTGTAAATTTGATGTAAACAGGATAAATAAAGTATCTATTATTATTATTATATTAGTGACACATAGTCTGTTAAACATGTTGAGACAATCGGCCACAGAATAAAGCAGAGAAGCAGAATTCAGACCACAATAATGACTGAATGTTACTAATGAGGACAAACTAAACAAAGGATTTAAAGAAATCTAACATAATTTCCAGGAGAATCAAATGTTTAATAGAAGCTATGAACCTATTAGAGAACATTAGAGAACATTTCTCATGTCGAAATACCCAAAGGAGGCAGGAGACGATTGCCAAAAAGGCATTTTTGTTGTTTCGCTCCAGCATTCATTAATATTAATCTTAGTAGCAGCTCTAAAACTGAATTCAGCTTCAGCTTTTGATGTAAAATACTAATTTAATAAAGGGGAAACATCCATCCACCGCTTTTCCCTGAACGGGGTCGCGGGGGGGGGCTGGAGCCAATCCCAGCTCACAACAGGCGAGAGGCGGGGTACACCATGGACAGGTCGCCAGTCCATCACAGGGCCTAAAGGGGAAACATTGACCAGGATATTTGTTTTACTGGCTCTCTTGCATTACATATGCTTGGATCTTTAGGCACTAAAAAAAGCCAATGTGTCCGCCTCAGTGACACAACACGAAGGCTCTTAGCTGCTCTGTGCTCAGCAGCATCTACCAGCGGGATGCTAACATCTTATGCCTCCTGGATGATAGCTTTAGAGGTATTATTACTAAAAACATCCCCTACTGCATTAAGAACTCAGGCACTGACATGTGAGGAAATAAAAAACCAGCTTCTTCCAGTCACCGGGGAAGGGCCAAAGTCTGTCCATCCACCTGGTTCTCTGAGGATCACAGCACTCCCATCAACAGGAGTGCCCACTCCTTATCATCACATCCTAGTAACTTGGCCGGGCTTGGGTAGTCATGGCAACTGCACCACCCGTTTGCCCTTACCCTTTGTATCCTGGCAACAGGCACATGAGATGCTGTATATTTCTGTTTGTGTGTGTCTTACAGCAACCGTACGTAAACCCACAGACAACATGGACACACAAAAACAAGCACACACACCGTTTTGCCTTCAACCATAATTGAGTTTTCAGTCACTAGTTACTGTAATAATCCTGCTACCAGATTAGTTGTGCATTAGCAACACTGGCTCAGACACACGAGGGATTAGACCGCGTCTTTGTGCATCCTATATACTAGATGTGGTGCACAAAATCCAGGCAGAGCAGAAGGTTGTGTGTGTCTGAGTCCATAATATGATGACTCTATCCTGCAGTCAATAGAGAATTGTGTATTACAGTCAGTGGATGTAATGAAGGTTTATCACTGAATGAAATTCTGCAGGGCTCAATGAGTCACTACACTGTTTCTTACTTGTGAATCACTGCATGCATGAGGAATGATGAGAAAAAAAACAAGTCCATTTTTAACAGAATATCTGGATTTAAAGCTGCACAACTTGAAAATGATAAAAAATCCTTTTTGTTTAGAACTCTTACATATTTCCCAAAAACCTAATGTTAAAATAGAGATCATTTCATAGACAACTGGAACCATTTAGATCACACTGTGGGCGATGGTCCATGAGGGACTATGACTGCACTCCCTTACAAGCAGCTCAAACTCAACAGACTGTGCTGCAGCACACACCTACGGCAGCTTTAAGCATCACGTACTGAAGCTGCATAAAGAGAGACTTACCGGTATATATGCTGGCATTAGAAGCAGGGATGCCAAACTGTGATTCAATAAACTTGGGGATGAATGTGATGAATGCCGTGACAATGGCACACTCAGCTGTGTAGGACAGGCTGACAAACAGGAAGGTCATGTTGCTGAGGATCCTCAGTGCTGCCTTGGGGAGGTCTGGATCGGAAAACAAGAGAAGACAGAGCACCTCGTTACTGTTGTGTTGCAATTAATACACTGGCTTTATCTCACTGCACACTGCATTTACACCCAATACAAACCTTATGTAACTGTAACTAATGGTAATATCAGCGTAGTTAACCTGAATACTACCTGAATCTATTCAACCGTGTCTCATTAGTCTGTCAGTGTTTTTGTATCCTGCAACAGTGCAATAACACACACACACACACACACAAAGAAAATGTCTGGACACACAGATGCTATGAAATTCCACCAGAGAACACTCAGGTTTGTAATGAACATAATCAAAATTTTAACACAGCCGTTTTAATTGCTTGGCTGCGTCAACATTTGATCTCTTAGCAGGTTTTAAGAAACTGCAGAGCAAACACACGGATCATGTGCATCTGTGCATGTGCATGCTTATTTTATAATCATAACAAGGGCAAGTATGCCCTTTATGTCTGCTTTAGGGCTTTGTTCATGTGGCGCGGTCACCATGATGCCGAATGCCTACTTGTTCTGTCACTCCAAAGTCACGTGATCTAGCTGTATGTACATTACTGCTGCAGGGCAGAATTAACCTGATCCAGCTTTTGCACAAGCACATTGTTGACAACAACTATGAGGGGGATGGGGATACACTGAAATATTGGTAAATCCTTAGATAAAAGCAGCATTGACCCAATATTCATGGCATTCATTCATGGAACTGCTTACATACATGCACTACAAAAAGCCAAATATTTGCATGCACTTTAAATTGATATTTTTAAATTACAAACAGTTCCAGTAAATAAAATGCATCTTTTATTTCTACATCATGTCCATAAACAAGCCAGAGAACTTGTGTACAATTAGAATTCAATGACAAGTATGTCAAAAATGTTCTTCTGCAAGGAAACATGTCAATGCCGTCCAGCAGGGCTGGAGGAAAATTCCAGGATCCTTGTACACCCCTGTGTGAATCACCACTGCAAATAAACAGCTGTTATTGGGAGTTATTCGGGGGAAAAAGTCATCCAAACTAGACAGGAGTTTTTTTTAAAATGGTAAAATAACCTTTTACTTCTTAATGGGTTTTTTTTGGACTTAACTATTTTACCACTAAATTTGCCAAAGTGCATGACATCACAAGCTGTTTGGCAGAATGAGGATCTCCACAGCTCACAGAAAACTCAGATTCAAGCTGCTGTTTTCTCTAATTTATTCTGCAGTTTGGGTACTTGCTTACTCTTGGACTATAAAGAGAAAGACCCACAATATGCTGTTTAGTTTACTCAGATAATTATTTATTCAATTCAATTTGTATAGCACCACTTCATGTGTGTGGCCATTGCCATCAGGGTTACTGAGGTTGGGCACACCTGGATTAATTAATCCAGTAATAAAAAAGAGGAAACAAAGGAGTTGTCCTAATTTCAGGAAGTAGCAGACTTGTGCTTAAAGCCTATTCATAAAAAAATAGCCTAGCTAAGGGAAACCAAAAGGTTGCATCAAATCTAAACTTCGATCCCATCCTGAGCTGCATGAGGAGACAGTGGGAAGGAAAACTCCCTTTTAACTGGAAGACAAAACCTCCAGTAGACCCCGGCTCAGGGAGGGCAGCCATCTGCCTCGACTGGCTGGGATGGAGAAGACAGAGAAGGCTGATTAACATAGACCTCAGCTTTTATCTCATTATTTATCAGTTTTGGACTTCTTTATACAAGAAGATGTTTAAGCCTATATTAAAGTTTATGTGTAACCCTAAAACAATGCAAGACTATTTTTTAATCAAAATGAAAAGTAAATAAAGTTTCTTCTACTACAAAATACTATCAATAATTAAAAGCAACACCATTAAAGACGAGGCAAAGTTTTACAAGTCATACATTTTTCATTATAAATCTTTAAGTGTGTGTGGTCTGTCGTTACTTTCACTGAGAGTCAGCTTATTTAACTAAGCTCGTACCAGCCTTCTCCAGTTCAGGCCTGTGAGTGCACACACATTTTAAATGAAGACTAAAAAATCGTGTTATAGTGTTGTGGTCATGAGGCCATGACCCCGTAAGCACATGACTTATAAATGCGACAAAGCACAGCAGACACAAAAGAAAAGGCAGGAAGAATGTAAAGTGGATTATTAGTGCCTTTTATTAAAGAGGATATGAGAAAGCCAGCCTCACTGCATGGCACGGAGCCTCGATTGGAGGATAGCCGTCCCGGCGCCGATTCAACTGATGATGTTGTAGGTGGGGAAATGTTAGAAGCATCTGTCAGTGATCCTAGATCAAAGGTAGGAATAAAATGGTGACACTAATTATTTCATTCCTGGGAGTCGGGCTGTAATCTTGTCTGGAGGGGAGACAGATGGCCAAGTCCTGCTGGCATCTACAGCAGCTGCTCTCCTGCTAAGTCAGACCACTGGCTCACAACAGCAGCCTTTTTTTTTTATTTGACTGGTTCTTTCATTTCTAAATATTACTTCTCCTGTTGAAAGAGGTGATCATATCAAACAGAATAACATGACCAATGGCTGGTCAGCCTAAGAGGTGGACGTGTTAAAGTCTAAATGTAGACAAAGTCTTTCATGATGTACACTTCAATTGTCTTAAACTGAGTTTCTTTGCAGCTGTTGGATGTTTAGTCAAGTAACAGAAATTTTTACAGAAAATTATAAATAAAATTACTCACAAGCTGTGTTACCACCAAATAAGGTGCAGCTGGTCACTTAAGCCTTTATTTGTTATATAACTTTACACTGAGTGTAAACAATGCAAGTTTTGAACCTGGGTCTTATTTTCCCTTGTACATGAGTATCTCAGCAGGAGTGTAAAGTTCATCAATAGCCACTAAAATCCTCACAATAAGGTCCTGATTCCTCAACAATCCTGGATTTGCTGGCATTTCTTAGGCAGATGACCTCTGTGGTGCTGCGCAATTTGTGTGCTCACATAAGCAGTTTTATTATTTATCATAGAATAAAAAAAGACCCCTTCAAAGGCAAATATAAGCATTTTAACATTCTTGTAGCCGTTGATTTTTTTTTTTTTTACAGTCATGGCAATTTCCAACCATTTGCAAGTTTGTTTAATTAGTTTTAGGCTAATCATGACGGCTTTGCATGGATAGTTGTGTCCAGCACAAGAGGAAGAATGAAAGTGAGCTTTAAGTCAACCGATTCAGTGGAATGGATCATAATTCCAGCTAAAAAGACTGAATTAACATTTCTACTCCTGGCAGGTAATTAATCACTTATTGAAATGTGTTACTTTGTCAGCAGTCATTTTTTCATGCCCCTAAGCCTTTCAAAGGGAAATGCTTGACACAGCAGCAAAACAAGCTCCCAGGAACATTGATGATCAAAACTTTGTCCCCTTGAATGTGTATTACTGAAAACAGGCAGGGTTTGCACTTTCTCTTAGCATTTGCTTGTGATTTGACGGGTATTTAAAAAGGCTCTCTGCAAACAGCCAGTTCATTAACGTATGCTTTCACAATAAGTGCTGAATATGTACAGACAAACATGCACACTTCCACTGAAGGACATGCACTGTACTAAAATACACTCCAGGTCTGTGTACTGAAGCGCTTGAGTCTGCGAAATTGACTGTAGTTTGCACAACAGAGCAAAACATCCTGCTGAGACAAAGAAAACAGCCGCTGAACGAGCACCGATCTGATGAAGCTCTAACTCCTTCGTGGTTTGCAAAGTCTGTATCCCTAAGACAAAACTGTTTTGACTGCTCTACATACACATAGCATTCATTTATGAGTGTGCAGCCATGCTAAATGCATGCAGGATTTAGCGAGTATTAAAGCGAGGGATAGCAAACACAGGCGCCGCTTTTTGACTCTGCTGCACAGCCTGTCAACTCCTGTGTGTGGAAATGTGATGGAAGTCCTCCGAGAGCTCATTTAAAAAGAGAACAGAGAGCAAAAATAAGATGGGAGGAAACACTAGCACAAAGTTGGGTTTATCCGGGGAAACCGGGAGATTCCTCCTGTATGTAGCTCAAGGAAAGTATTTGAAATAGTTTCAGTAGCAATGCATTTAGATGGAAAACTCACTACTCACTTCAGCTTATAAAACACAAATTTCACCAACACAGCTGAGGTTTACCAATTCATCAGCAGTCTGTAGACACTCCTACATAAAATCAATAACATCTTTAAAGAAAATCTCAATGAAGCCTCAATTATTGGATAACATGACTAATCTCCAGCTTTGGTTGGATTCAAGCTTGTTTGTACATCGATGACTAACACTTCCTTTAGGATACAAGTAACACCTTCAAATCAATAGCTAAGTTTATCATATCTCACCTTTGATATCTTTTCCAAAGCCCATGGAGGACGACACATTTTGGTCTTTGCTGCTTGACTTTTCCTTCATCATGTCATCGTCGCTGGATGCGTCTCCTGGTGAGCCAATCTTTTTCTTCTTCCTCTTCTTATGGCGTGGAGGCAACTTTTTAGGGAAGGCAAACATGGGGAAGATCACCAGAAGCATGGCTATCGCACACAGCAGGAAGCCGCTCCACCTGAGGGGAAAAGAACAAGACGGGTCGTAGAGGTAACAGACTGGTCAGCATATGGGGAGCACACATAAGGAAACATGCAGGCGTGCAGATGCACATGCATATTTACCAGTTGCCAACGAAGCGAGGGTCATTCTGGTCAATGTTCACGGCGGTTTTTGGGTCGACGTAGAAGCCGATAAGAACGCCTCCCAGAAGGTAACCAGCAGCAGGTCCCAAGGCTCCCATTACATACATGATGGCTAAAACAAACACAGGTGCAGCCAATTAGGAGCTTCATAACATCTTTTAAAATGCTTTTAATTTAATCACGCTTTGAGTGCTCCTAATGACCCACTCTTTCCAGGATCACACCTACAGGAGCTGTTCATTACCTCCTAATCTCAGTCTGCCTTTAGAACACCTGCACTGGGAACAGTGGGAACTCGAGCACCCCAGAGGTCATTTCTAACAGCTACTGAAGCTTCTGTAAGAGCCTGCTGAAATGCACCAGAGGTCTCATGTTGACCTAAGGGCAGGTGAGAAAATCTCAGTGTGAATGGAGGTGAAACATTAACCCTCTGGGGGGTCTAAGACCGTCATTGAGGTGAGCCAATGCTCCAAAGCTTTGCCGCAGGGAGAGGGAAAACTCATTAAATTTAGATAACCTTAGTTGGACAAGTGGAAAAATCTCCTGCGGACATCCAGCAGAGAGGCAAGTCAAAGCTATTTGCCAGAGCAAATCAGGGGGGCAAACGTTCTATAATTACACCTGGAACATTGCAACAAGTTGGAAATGTGTGTGTGTGTACTTGTTCCCCAAGTGTATGGATTAGTTTGATTATTGTGTGTGTGTATGTGCAGACGTTTTTAAATGTCTAGATTGAAACATTTTCATCCACACAGACTTCACAGTTAAATTTCTAACTAACAAAACAGCTACAAACCACATGCCTCTGCCACTCACCTCCCACATTCACACACACAATCCCTGGGAAAAAAAATGCTTCTGCATCTCAATTTCATTGTGCAAGTTGTTTTTCTCTTGGACGATGGATCTAAACCCCACCGGTGTGCGCACACGTGCAAGCATGTCAGTGTTTGTGCTAATCTGCTTGGCAGCAGGTGTGCCGCGTCCAAACTCGAATGTCTGATCTCTCCCGAGACCAAAGGAACACATCCTCCCCGTCAGATTACATAAGATTTGCACGCATGAACACACTCACACACACACGTCTTATCTAGAAAGTTGCTTTAGTTGGAATGGAAAGTCTCCTGCGAGGCCAACATTTAAGTAAAGCACTTCCAGCGATTTGCATTTTTTATTTTCTTAAGTCTTCATATTTTCAGCCCAACACTTAAAAAGGCCTTCCTTTCCTCTCCAGGCCAGCAAAGGTCAAAAATGCATGCTCCATTTTAAAGACCGGCTACAAAAACAAATCTTGCATCTTAATTAAAATCACGGCTTTCTTGCACAAACACTATTAATAATAAGAAAGATGTAACTTAAACAAAAAAAAACTCAACAAATCCTCTTATCTGAAAAAGGATATGATCACACTGTTCAAGACAACAATGGACTTCAAAGACTGTTTAACTCATTCAAATATACATATATAATAAAAAGTGTTATAAAAATTTGGAAATGATGTACAGTATGTGCATGTGAAAATGCATATGAAACATGAAGACTATCGTCCTTTTATTCCCGTAACTACATGTTCAGACAGAAATCTCACCCCCCCCCCCCCTCTCTTCTTCTTGCATATCATAGATCATCTTTTTTTAACTCTTCGCTTTCTCATTTCTCATATCCTGCTGCCCAGCGAGTCAATTCACTGCAGCACAGTCAGGATATTACCAGCCAGAGGTAATAAACAATAAATTACAGCTGGCTGGGATAACAATAAGCCCTCCTTTATTATCTTAATCTTCAAAATTAAAAATGTCTGGCAATACTTTAAACATGTGAATCAGGCTTAGGTGGCAGATAACTCTAAAATGACAGTATAAAGGATGATTAAAGCTGGCCACTGCCTCAGGTTAACACATCATTTAATAGACAGCAGGAGGTGCAGATTGAAATTTGATGCTTCCTGATTAATCGGCATATAATTCTTAATACTCCAGATCTAAAACAGACCATTTTAGCAAGGTTTAAGCTGAGTGGTCAGTTTATTACCTGACAGATTAAGGTGGTTTTCAGAATTGTGTTTGGCTTTGACTTTTATTTATTGCCCTAAACATAAAACACCATAATAAAAGTACATTCTGCCCTAAGTCAGATACACCAGGTCCATCTCCTACAGTCAGTTGCCAGGCAGAGGTGAACCTCCACATATGGTCCTTTGGTTGCCCTCCAAACTCCTGCCCTCCAGGGATGGTCATATTTTATCCCCTCTGGGTGATTGTGTAACTCCGTTTTGCTGCTCTATCCATCATGTTAACGGTGTTCTGCCCTGCTGGAGGACAAAAGGGGTTATAAACTGTGCCTTACACATTGCTCTACCCTGCCTATTTGGCAGCGAGCAGGGATAATTTAGGATCAGCAGCTTGGGATGAAGGGATCGGAGGGCTGCATCCAGCCTGAAGGGCAGCCGTGGCAAAGCCAACGGATTGAGGAATATGCTGGCACACCAGCGATGTTCCATCACTAACACAGCACACATGCAGTTAGTGGATTGCAGGTGCATGCCAATGAAGAATGCATGGCATTCACAGGCTTGCTTAAATTATGTAATAGACCTTCACCAGGAGCAAACAAAGGACAACACAGTTTTTATGGTTTCCTATACACATGGGGGTAATGAACTAGGAGCTCCTTGTAGTAGCTATTGGCTTTCCACTCGTGTTATACAAAGGAAGCTGAATCATCTCTCTTGCCAATCATGACATTTATCATGAAGTAATCGCACCATGCCAAAGTTTTCTGTGCACAAGACGTGCATGGAAAGATTGTGATTTGGGATTAAGTTGTGCAGCGGGTCTAATGAAAGGAGGAAGCAATACTTGAGAAAGAAATATAAACATAAAAGCACTTAAAACTAATCAGAGACAACTATAAAATCAGTGACTTTAGAGTCACGAATATGCATGCGTGATAGATAAAGACTAACAGTATGGTGGTAAAAATGAAGAAGGGGTAAGGTTAGAGTTTTATAGTCCATCATTGACCCCAATTTAGTGTTGCAGCTCTAACGTGATGGATGAATACAGCAGTCTAGCAGAGAAAGATGATAATAATTCAGAAAGAGAAAGGCCATAAAGTGAGACATGGGAAGAAATAAAGGACAACTGATTAACTGAGACAGCAGTGGCAGGGAGTGAAAGAAACCGGCATGCTGGGAAGAAACAGAAGCACATCTGAAAGCAGAGAAATGGAAAGCGAGGAACTGCAGTACGATGTGACTGATCCTGCTGTGTAACTGAGTGATACAGCTTGCTCAGCAACATCCCTCTTATATCTAACCTTCAGGGACCATTGCTGTTGTTTTCTCTCCTTTGCCTCCTCCACAATCTGCAAGAGCTCTGCGTTTCCCATGACTAACTCTGAGCTCGTCACAAGGAATGACGGCGAGACAGAAAATGAAAAATTAAATAAAAACAAGCTAATTAAAAGATCATTTTCTGTTATTTAGGTTATTCTGTATGGTCATCAAAGTACACAGCTGCTTCCACTGCCGGCTTTGCTAAGACCAAAATGTTCAGGCTGCATCACAATAAAAAGCTACCCCACCCACACTTCTACTGACCTTCTGTTCTTCTCACCAGTCAGCCATCACAACCAAACCAGCAGAGAATGAAGGAAGAAAACCAAGAACCCGATGAGAAGGGACACTGCGCCTAATGAGGCAGCTTCCCGCTGGAAGCAAACTAACTACCACAGGTAAATGATCGGAAACAATTACAAGACTGAAAAACAGGTAGGGTATGCATAGCCGGAAAACGGTAAGGTTAAAAGGTTCAAATTCACATAAGCAAAAGAATAATAAGAGCGTGAATGTGCTTGTGCATCACAAGCACAACCTTTACATAAGTGCTTTGCAATCCAGAAAACCAAACTTGTATGGTGGATCGCCATAAAGCATCAGCCGGGCTGCAGAGGTGTGAGCCTGGATCTGGAATCTTTGCTCACGCTTTGACTGGATACTGTTTAAATTAATCACATTGCACTTTATTAGCCTATAAAGCTCAGTCAGCCTTAAAACAAGCCTGGGAAGGGAGAGCAGGTAGCAAGAGAGACTTTGAATGTGTCTTCAACGCTGTCTAATTGTTTAGAAAGATGCAATCGCATTCTCTCCTCATCGTAACGACACTTTGATTTATGTTGCATTATGCATCTCGCATAACCTTTTCGCTCTGGCCTGGGATAATAATCCATTTTCACACCGACTCCATGAGAAGAAAAAAAGAAATTGAATGAGCTATTCTGCTTTATTCAATAACATCAGCTTTATGCGATACGTCGGTGCACACTTCAGGACTCTGATTTGCTGCACTGTGGAGTCCAGCTCCATGCCTAAAGCTGTTTGGGGGAGTGTAGCCGTAGGTGACAGCTATATGATAAATGATCCATGCGACTGCTGCTGTTAGAAAGAGAGGAGCACTGTTCTATGTATCCCTGTGTTATGGAGATGAGTGCAGTCATGTGATGTTCCTCGCACGAGAGACGGGGGTGAAATAGAGGAATGACGGCATTGTCATGACAACCTGCTGACATTGCTGTTTGGTTACAAGGTTACCAGTCCCAACCTTACAGTTTTACTCAAAGGGCATGCACACACGCACAGTAAACACAGTGGAAGAAAAACACATTAATATGCATTAGTTTTCTTAACAATGAACAGCAAGGATGCATGATTTTTCAGAAGCATGTTTTCATTAAATCCATTTGCTTTGACCTGATCAACTTCTTTGTGAAGTGTCAACTTCTGAATCCCACGGTGTGAAAGCTTTAACCGCCTCTGGGGTTTGAGTTTTCTCTGCAAGACTGTGCATGGTCTCGCATTCGGAGAATTGAGGGAATAATAGAAAAAAGGTCAACAGAGGAGCTCGTAAAAAAAAAACTGCTTCCTACAGAATTAGTAAAGTCAGCTAAATGAATGAGATGATGAAAGCAAGAGGTATGAGGAAAGTTTTTATTTTGATAAATAAAAAGAGTAAAAAATGTAATTACCTCCACCTCGCGGAGGTAAAGTTTTCGCAACATAACTCAAAAAGTCATGGACGGATTTTGATGAAATTTGCAGGATATGTTGAAAGTGTCACTGGGAACAAAGGAACTTTTGGTGGAGATTCAGAAAAGATCCTGGATTCTGGATCACTTTGAAATGTTCAGTAACATTACGGTGCTGCTTGGCGGAGGTCTGCGCTCTCAAAGTGCTTTTCTACTTACCGGTAACTACATTTTGATTAGAATTGTGTCTAAAATCAAACACTAAGGCATGAAAACTAAGCCATTATGCAAAAACTGTGTACGTAAAATAATACAGTGTTTGCGTGACACAGAGTTACGGCCCATTCATTCTCTACGCTACAGACGGATATGGACCCTTCAATCGTCTTCTGTGTGATTCACATCTTCAGAATCTGTCCCCTGAAGGAGAAGCAGCACCACTGAAAACCATTTGGCCAGTTTCAAGCAAAATAGCAGCTGTGTGACCAAAATAAACAACCAACAAGAAGATGCAGTGTATTTAATGGTGGCAGACTGTTGCAGTCAACTGAGAAGCCTCTTTTTACACCCCTCTCTGAGAATGTATGCCCTCATGATCTCCTTCACCATCACCAGTTTGCTTTTGTTCGAAACAGAAGAGGTGAAAGTAAATATCTTCCTGCATCTTTCCTGAAGAAGTCACTGCAAAATTTTAATGTCACTAAAATTGCTGATTTTTATTTGTATTGATACATCACTTAGTTTGATGTTCAAAGTCTGGCTGGGCCACACTTACAATCATAATTTCATGCTTCCGTCTTACATCATATTTTAATTAATTAATTACAACCTCCCACAAAAGACATGAATGAAAAATGAATGAAATTTTAATAACGGAACTATATGTAGTAGCGCTGGTGGCCTCTTTACTTTGTGAGAACAAGAGTCACGTTTGCAGAACAGTGTGATGCCGCATGTGGGAAAGATTTTAATGGATTAAGTACAGTAAAGAACCTTTATCCTGCTGAAGAGTCGGAACAAACAGGTACAAACGCAGAGCTTTGTCAGGCTTTCTAAGAAGGGTATGAACAGCAACATCAACATTCAGGCCACCCATAAGGCTTTTGTTAATACTTCACCTGCGGGCAAACAAAGACACAAGGGGCATTAAGAACTTGATCAGCATCTGAGGGCCATCTTTGCCATCCCACCTCTTCCTAAGTTCTACTTCTGTGCAGCAAACTACAAAGCAGTGACCTTCATCCTGACCCAAGGGGTGTTTAGCTTGACCACTTTGGGCCAAACCATCTCTAAAGCAATTCTGTTGAATCACAAATTCCTGGTGTACAAAAGCTTTGTCCTCGTCTTAAAGCAGCTAAATAAAAATGGTATGCTTATTAATTTTTCATGTGAGCTGCAATATTTTTCATGCAGGGGTTCCCCGAGCACACTTTGCTAAATCAAATATTTAGAAAAAGGGAGGACAGAGGTTTTCTTGCTATTTTAAGATGCTCCTTTGCAAGAGTACGCCTGGGGTACTGTAGCAAAACAGCCAGCTTGCCAGAGAGGCAACACCTGTCAGAAAATGTGCACAGAGAATATTAGGATTTTAAACCAGCAATAGAGCAAGTCAACAACAAAAAATGTTGCACCGTGCAAATGTTCTCCTGAGGGACCAGATCCGCCCACATCACATGCGCATCGGTAAGGTCACAACTCGAAACTCAAAGGAAATCTTTCTGCTGATTCTTTTGCCGGGCTAAGAACTTCTGGACCTGCAGTGACAGCAAAAGATAGTTAATCTGCTGCTGATCTACGAGAATCCTTTTAAGGAGCTGAAAGCTGCAAGAGCACAGATGAATGCAAAGAATGGCAAAAGTGTCCAAAATCAGCTGGGAACAGAGATGAGAGAAGAGCCCAGCCAGTGATGCATAACAGGTCAGACTTCAGCAGCCCACTGGGCCGTGCTGCATTAAAACATGTGGCCAGGCTTCTAAATGCAAACCGTGGGTTTAAGTCTGGGTTTAGCAAACGGTTTGAGGATCAAATGTTATTTTAATTCATAGACTTTATTTGCAAGTAAGGTGTATCTTGGTGCAAGATATTTTGTTGTTTTTAAGCAACAAATCTCACATTACGGATACCAGCCAACCGAGATCAGCATTATATTAAATGCCTTCATCTATTCATTGCTCTTGACTCCGTCTGTGCTGTAATATGCATTAGACTTAAGCTACTTCGGATAGTTAATAAATAAGTTATAATTCACTTCTGACCTCACACACAGCTGTGCTTTGACTGCTTGTGATGCCGGAACAATCGGCAACTTAATTCAGACTCTTCCTTTTAAACTGCCCGTCTGACAAGCCAATGAAAACACCCCATTTCCTTAAAATGCCTCAGTGATGGAGCACCAATAATAAGCACAGTAAAAGAGAAAGGTCTTTCTTCCTTTGTACCTCTACTCTTTCACAAATTACTCCACTTTCTAACACTCTCCAGTCCTTCACACTCAGCCACATTTAGTAAATCCTTTTACTAAACTGTCTAATCCATCATTCTAAGTGGATTTTCCTGCTAATCTGCCTTTCTTTTGAACAAATACACTTTCACTGGTTTATTCTAAGCAAAGTTATGCCAATTTATTACAGATATCGGTTTTAAATCATCATGTTGCAGTGAATTGCTAAAAAAAAGTTCAATTTAAATCAATACTTTGCCAATACACAGAAGATTATGTCAAAGTAGAGAAACCTGCAGGAAAATTGAGTCCACTAATGAGCTTTTTAAATTATTTATTTATTGGTCATCTACTTCTTATATGACCTTATAAATCCACAAATTGCTATTCTAGGCTAGGATTGGTCAGATTAAATAAGTGACAATCTCAGTGTTTAAAAAGGAAGGTGTGGACTATGGCTGAACTGTTGGGAAAACACGCTTTGTGCAAAAACACTGTTAAACATTACAATGACAGATAAAATAACTCCATGTATGACACCAATCTTAAGCGCATTAAAAGGGATTGCATCCCTCCTGGATCCTTTACATACAAAATAGAAACTTAACTTTGTTTCTAACGCAGCCATTGGTTCATCTGTGTTTGTACAATCTAATATCAAAATATTTGTTACATATTGTGACTACTTTTATGATATAATAGTGTGCATGTTGATACAATCTGCTGATTGCATGATATACACTGCTCACAAAAATTAAAGGGACACTTTTTTTATTGGGCCTGGCATGAAACAGTTAAACCTGTCTGATAATTTTCTGGTTGGTTAAGCAGCTGAGGGCATCGTTAATCACTTTCAGCTGTATTGGTG
>JBAMHV010000019.1:11885414-11901612 GCA_037177535.1 Pseudomugil gertrudae
AGGGCTTGCCAAGTCTAGAAAGGTTAGAAAAAAAGTTTAAGAAGGTTTTGCTGAAGTTTCCACACTGGAAAAAAAACCACGGGTTTGGGAATCAGGGGTCAACCCCCCCCCCCCCCCCCCCCCCTTGCATACACAACACACCTTGGACAAGCTGTACGAAGGTAAATCAGCAAATCTGCTGTGTTTCCAGTTTATGGTTTCAGCTAATCCAGCCTTTACAGAAAATAAAATTGTTTCTCAGAGAGAAATGTTCACCATGGTAACTATAAGAATGGTATGTTGTAAAACCCATCAGTGCAGGGCAGAAAAAAAACAAGGACACAATGAGGAAAAGGTTCACCAGCCTTTACACTGCTGGGAAAAATAGCAAAAACACAATTCAAGAAATCATTTACTGATTTCAGAGTACAGAAGACGTGTCAGTTCGCAGGTATGAAGGGGGGTAATGGGTCAGAGGGAATTCTCTGATGTGCATGCTTGCATATGTAGAGGTAATATTCTGATTCGCAGCACACATATGCACATGCTTTCTGTCTCTCCAAGGACACCAGAGGTACCCCCTCCGTGTATAACGCATCGTTCTACAGATGGTGGCTCCTCCCCTCTGAGCCACTGCAAATTGAGATGGGGTTTACATTTGGTTAGGGGCAAGGTTGAAGGGAAGCCACTTCCATATCTGGGTAGCCTACATCCTGACATAATTCATTTGTAGAAATATGGAAATGGGTTTGAGAATTTCTGAGTAGAAAGATAGAAGAGAGGAAAAAAGGTGAGGAGGCATGGGTTCATTCAAACCGAAAAAAAGAGGCGCAATACTCCACAGCACTGTCTGGACTCTGGAAGATTAAACTACTCAAAGGGACACAGACGACAAGTGCCATGTAGTTGCCATGGTTATCTGAACATCTGCAGTACAAAAAAAAATTTCCCCACTTATCTGTTCCCCCTGACATGCCAGAAGATGTCCGTTTTCCCAAACAATACTTTACTGGAAGGAACCAGATGATTGCTCTGAAAATAGCCGTCAAGGTCATCTGCTGATGGGAATCTGTACAAGGGGAGATGATGCCTCAATGAGCGAGTGTTAGCGCTTTTCCAGATGAACACCTTGCCAAGGTGAGGGGTAGAGAAAGCCTGGGGTTGTTTTCTCCTGCTTTTTGTGTGTGTGTGTGTCCAGTTCAATGGCTATGCTGCATTGGCTCCCTGTGACGCAGCTATCTAATCAATATTGGGTCTCGAGGGCAGGCAAGTGGACGCGCTCTATGGGGTGTGCTATGTTGTGATCAGGTGCTGTGGTTAATGTCGTGCAACCATTTTAATCTTGTTTTCTGTCCAGCAGAGTTCATGCATAACTCCACACACAGGAAACAGCATTAAAAACAAGGACTTGCAAACCGCTGCCAGGAAAGCAGACATACAATAAAACAACTGGTGAGAAATGGTTGAAATATGAGCAAAATTCCACACATAGAAATCTTTACATGTAAGGATGACGTCAGCTTTCTGGAGATTTCTTTTTGCCTCCATTTAAGTCCTTTCTTTTGTATTATAATCTAATTATATTAAAATGGATTGCAGCCCCTTCACAAAGATTAGTAGAAAAGAGGCCATCTGTGTAAAGTACAGATTGTGGGGACCCCCATGTCCTAATAATCCAACAACAAACCCAAACAGAGGAGGAAGATTACTCCTGCAATCACGATCTTCTCCATAAACTATGAGGAGTATGTCATTTCCACCCAGTCTGAGCGAGCCCATTAGTAGAAAAATGTATGGACTTGTCATGTGAAATGTCTGAAAACCATTCAGGAAGAACACAACAACCTGCTAACACTTAAAGACAGGAGATTCTTATCAGTTCTGGATGAACACGAGAGCATGTTTCATTACTGCTGCCAACCTGCTGTGAGCACAAATACCTATGAACACAGCAGTATTATGCACATAAACAGCAGACCGTATTGGCCCATTAATCATAAGCAACCTAGTTTTGCTTTTCCCTACACGTCCATCTCACACGTGCCTGACTTTGCAGTCTGTATTTACCTCTGCAGGGTGCAGGGGTTACATGTAATGGAGATTACCATTTAAAAAGAAGATGAAAAAGGAGCTCTTTGTATATACATGCATGCTTTAATGATATAATCCATTTTAGCTTACCCAGATAGAGAGACGCGTTTTCTTTCTTCACGTTGTCATCCAGGTAAGTCGGCCCCAGAGTGTAGATCGGCGTCGACCCCATGCCCACAAGTATCTGGGCGCAGATGAAAAGAGCCACGTACAGGTTGTGCTCATTGCCGTCCTGGTCACGAGGGCACGAAGCCACATTGAGCAGTTCGCGCCCGCTGCTGTTGCCGCTCAGACAGAGACCTTCGTGGCCAGCTGAGGAGTTCATCTCTTGGATCTGATAAGGTGGTGAGATGAAGTGTGGCAGGGAAAACAAGGCTGCTCCTATAGCAATGACTACACCCCCCACAGCCAACCAACGTGGCCTCTGACCCCTGCCGCCAAAGTAGGAAATGAAGACAACCACCAGCAAGCTGCCGATGTCAAAGCAGCTGACCAAGAGGCCAGACTCAGAGCTGCGGAGGCTGTAGCGTTTTTCGATGGTAGTTATGACACTGCTCAGGTAGCCGGAAACCATCAGGGACTGGATGAAGGTCAGGTAGCACATGCAGAACAAGAAGCAGCGCGAGTCGCTTAAGATGACTCGCACATACTTCCTAGCTGGGATGATAAAGCGATTGAGGGAGAAACCAAGTGTTTTGCCTCCAGAACCTGCAGGCCGGTGGCCCTCCACTGGCATAGAGCTGCTGAGCCCCACCATGCTGGAGCACGAAGGGGAGAAGTCCATCCTGGAAGAGGGAGACTCTGCCAGGCTGGAATCTGGGCTTTTTAACTGGAGCTCCCTGCTCTCCTCCACAGCAACGCAGGTGTGGGTTGTGCCAAGCAACCGAGGCTCTGGGGTCTTGCCATCTTGCTGACAGGGTCCATTCAGGATGGGTAAACTTTTGGATTTGAAGCTGTTTCCTGCATCCATGTATTGATCCTGGAGCTCACAGATCTCATGAGACTCAGACAGATCGCTCCCCGTTTCGTCATTGTCTGATGAAGTCATGGTGCAGATGGAGTCTGAGCTTCAAGCAGCTCCTTGTTGTGCCGACAGGTCCGTCAATAACCGGTGCACATGGACTCCGTGGAGCTGCTGCAGAGCCAGGCGCTGGAGAAAAGGCTGCCTTACCAGTAAGACTGAGGCAAGCTGAATCCCTCTGGTTATGTGCATGTTTTATTCCACATTTCTCCTTCTAGCAGGGCAGCTTTAACACAATAAGACCCTCAGAAAGGATAACATTAGGCCCCTGTTTATCATAGAAGACTTTAAACTGCTGTGATGTTGATGTTTTGACTGAATATAGAAAACCATCCCCTTGTTTTGTTTTTATTTATAAAAAAAAATAACTAAAATAAAAGTGTATGTGCTACCAGTAAACAACAGGGCGATTTTTTTTACTATGAATTTCTAGTTTTAGAGTCTCAAGCTGATCTTGAATTTATGGCTCATTGTTAGATAGCTTTTTAGGTTTCCTTTGTCCCATAGCTGTGCAGCACCCTAGCAAAACGAAAAACAACATTTAGTAAATATTAATAACATCTACATCATCCATCTGTGTAAAAATAAAAGCAGTATTACACTTGTCATTTTGGTATGAATGACTAGATGTATACACATGATTACAGAGGTTCAATATCGTTAACCTGTGACAAAAAATATGAAAAAAAATATTTAAGTCACAATGAAAGAAAAAATATATATCGTTGTTAAAGTGTCGCTAAGGTTTGCCGGATATAAACCTTTGTTTTGTTTTAGAAAAGCGACAAATGACACCAAGAGAACAAAAGACCGCGTTGTCCACAAAACGCCTCGTTCGCAGACTTTGAAAAGAAATTACTAAAAGACATTTTCATAAAGTCACACAAAGCAACAATGACTCGGACTTGCTAAATATGTCACAAAACTACTCTGACATGAGTATAGAGGAGGCTAATGAGTACTCACAGAGGACTGAGGGAGGTAGCCTGTTGTTGTCGCAGCCACACAGTGAATGAAATGTGATGATGAGGATGGCGCCGCTGCCGCTGGAGGAAGGCTTAAAGGACGCTCTGATAAATACAACATCAAAGTTCAGAAAGCTAGCAAAGTAGCAAACCAGCGCTCAGTTTGTCTCTGTGATAACGTGGTTAAAAGAAAAGTTTGCGACTATTTTAGCCAGTTTAATCTGATCTCGTAAGGTTATCTACACCCTTTTAACGTCGAGTTACTTAAAACCTTTACGTGAAGAACGTGAAGGCATCTTTAAGCCTTATCAGCGTATGGTGGGAGTTGTAGTTTTATTCATAAGTTTAACTTTACATTCCCGTTTAAAGAACTACAAAGCTGAATGGCGTAACAGCGACCCTTGGAGATGCAATAAAACACATCGAACAGTACTGAAAAGGGAACTGAGCTTGTTTTCGGTGTTTATTTAGGTTGCATGGCTTTCCCTAACTTTGTGACTCAATGTACCACCATGCATGTGACGTCATGTGGACAGCTGGGACCCTTGCTGACGTAGCAGTGGTCAGTGGTCGCAGGCTCGTGCAGACAATGGGTTCTGTGCTTGTTTGTCTGACGCAATAAACTGCCAGTTCAAAGAAATACCACCTGATGTACGAGTATTGTACTGTACTAAATTCATCATTATGCATTTATAAACACTGAAATTTTTTCAGTATTTTTAGACTTTGCTGGTTCACCCTTTAAATTACATTACAGATAATCTAAATAACCTTTTAGAATATTATTTTAACCTTTTATACCATACAGATTAAAAATAACATTGTTAAATTCAATAAAATGGTTCATTTATGTAAAACATATTTAAGTAAAAAAAACATCTGTATTGACAGGAAATAAGATTCAAATGATCTTACCATTTTTTACAGACTTCCTCAGTCTGTCAAAGGACTGGATGAATGGCTTTCCCAGAGACTAATTCATTTCCTGGACCATGGGCTGGATGATCAATCACCTCTTTATTTTAATCCTTTTTTTTTTTTTTTTGGAACAGAACAATGCCAAGTTTAATGTTTAATGCAGTTTAATGTCTCACATTTTTGCATTGTCTAACAATGAAAATACTTTCTTGAATTCATGGAAAGGTTGTGACACACAGCCTGACACAAACCCTTTTGGCAACGTTTAACAGTCAGTCAAAGGAAATCAATGAAAAGCATCATGGTCCATCACAGGTCTTTTGTCGCCTCTGTCCAGCAGGTTGTCATTTCTGGCATTAAGCAAGCAGCAAACGGATCAATATCACAATCCATCATGAATACACATGAGCAACTGAGGACGTGGGGAATTACTTAGCAGTTTCTGATCTTGTTGGTATTGTGGTGGTGTACTGAACAGCAGGAGTAAGCAGAGAACACACTCCAGTTCAATTTCCATCCATCCATTTTCTATATTGCTCAGGGTTGTAAGCTGGAGCTATTGATGATCCAGACCCTCTCCACTACAAGCCTTGTTTATCCAGACCACAGATATGTTGTGATGTGCCAAAAAAACCTCCAGATAGTCTCGAGTGTGTTCTGAGACCCAGTTGTAGAGACACAACCAGTCCAACTGATTATTTTACAGCCTTTATGTGAGCCGATGTTCAAAAGATTGAGTCAGTTTTAAAAAATGAGCTGTTTAGGCACCATCCTGCAGAGCAGTTTGTGTGTGTGAAGGTGGGGAGTTTGTAAAGGGAATCCAAAGATGTATTCACCCCACTTTTTCATTGCATTTGGGCCTTTTTCCACCAGGCTGGTTCCCGTTCTAGTTCGGAGTCAGAGCCATAGGCACCAATTCTTTGGTTTTCCACCACCTGAGCAACAGCTCTTGGTTCTCAAAACTGGTTCAATCCAGGCACCACTTCATTGCTGGGCCAGAGTTGAGAACCGGTTCACGCAGCTTGCGTCCGCAGCTGGGGGCGGGGCTACCTGGCTAAAATAATAGCATTGAAACATGGACCCACATCTTAATAAAAACAAAGAAATGGACTCTAAGAACATGTCTGAGGAGGAGGCTCAGTGTTTCCTGGCTTTATTGTCACATGTGGAGATTCAAAGTAAATTAAACGGGACAAATTGGACAAAGTCTGTGTTCAAGAAGCCGCAGCGAGATACTGCAGCGGTGAATGCTCCACAGCGGGATAAGCTCGTGGCGAGAGATGGCCGCAGCTACAAACGGCACCTTGATCAGCTGCTCAACATATGATAAAAGCTTAAATAGATTTCATAGATCAGGAGTGAAAGCTGGGACACCGCGGTAACAAGCGATCCAAAAGCAACCTGCATTTTCCCGATCCTATTTCTGATCTTGACGACGGCCGGTGAACTAAACAACCGGCGCCCTAAACTCCACCATGATTGAGTTATTCCTCCTGTCCATGGTGGAAAATACTGTGGTGAAAACTCATAACTTCAACACCACAAAGTCTGGTAAGTGTTGCTGTTATAGTGTTGCTGATATGTGACGGGAGGCTGTGATATTTATTATTACGCACGTAAACATGATGTAGATTACGTAATGACGCAGAACCGACCAGGCTCGTTCGGTCGAAAACAAAACTGTTTTTTTTGGAAGCACTGAAGTTGAACCAGAAGAAGCTCAAGAACTAAATTAGAACAGGAACCAGCCTGGTCAAAAAAGCCCCTTACTGATTTTCCTAGGGTGTGTGTGTGTGTGTGTGGGGGGGTGCTTTAGGCACACAGACATGGTTCTGACAGCTTGCTGAGGTTTAAACTGAGGCCCAGAACGAGAAAAAAATGGGAATTAAGGGACTTTGAACAAGATGTTGTTCTTGGTGCCAGATAAGGTGGTCTGAGCATTTTACAAACTGCTGAGCCAATCAGATTTCCCCACACAGCCATTCCTAGACTTTACAGAGTATGGTCAAGGAAATACCAACTGTGCAGGGTTTAAAAGAGAGATGTTCATAATTACAGGCCATTATCAGCATTAAAATGTGCCGTCAGACAGCACTGGTATCGGTTTGAACTTTTAAACAACATATACATCAGCAAAGTTAAAAATGTTAGGTATCATTTTTCAGATATGTTTGTTTGTTTGGCACAACTCGCAATAAATCCTGTGGCTATGACACTATCAAACCACACTGTCACCTGCAACATACGGAGCTTGGAAGCTCGACCACATGATCTGGAATTATTTCAGAGTCTACAAAGATGATATATATTATTTACCTGAAATAATTTTTTACAATTTTTTCTCGGGATGGGTCAAAATATATCTGTATCGGTTGATATCAGTTTTAAAAATTAAGAGCTGGACAAACTCAGTATATCAGATATTGGTTAAAAAAAAAAAGGCCAACATCCCCAGTTTAAACCCTACAGCCTACCTGAGTATTGTTGCTGACCACGGCAATCCCTTTAAAACCAGTGTATTAATGGCTACTTTCAGTAGGATTATGTTCTTTGTCGTAAATCTTGAATCATCAAAACTGGCTTCTTAAACATGACAGTGCGCTCTTGTGTTACAAAGGCTTCCATAGTCACCAGATCTCAGTCTCATAGAGTACCTTTTAGGATGTGCTGGAATGTGAGATGAGATGCTCAATATGGACGCACACCTGACAAATCTGCAGCAACTTTATGATGCCATCATCAATATGGAGCAAAACTTCAGAGGAAATTTTCTAACTTGTTGAACTGTTGCTGTGAAGAAGGCAAAAGGGGCTCAAAATCAGTACAATACAGTGTTAAAAGCCTTTCTCTTGGTTTTACTTCACCTATTCAGACTATTTATAGTAGATCTTTTTGCACAAAATTCATAAAGGAAATCCATTTATTTACAGATTCTAAGGAAAAAATTAAGAATACTAACAAACTGCACAAGATGAGTATATCTTGGGAGAATTTAACTCATCGTAAGCGAGTATCTGATTCTGTAAGGGTCAAGTCGGATCATTCTAATTTGAATCTGAATAATCCACATCCTGCGATATTAATAGTCTGCAGCTGTTTTTATTCTAAGAGGCAAATGCCACTGAATTAAAGAGAGCAGCGAAGTTTTACCATGAGCCTGGAGACATTCAGTTAGCCCATGACCTTTCTTCAAACTCAGAGAGTGTATAGAGAGCTCACAGAGAACAGAAATAGCCTTTTCTAAAGGTTAATATGCCCAGGTCTTCTCAGAAATTGTTTTAATGGGGTTCAGCACTGCTTTATCTGTTTTAAATGCCAAGCATGGAAAAAAAAGTGTCGTTTTGGTATTGAAAAAACCACTAAACAGAAACTTGTACAACAGAGAATTTGCACGACAGCATTTTTCCTACAAAGCATCTTATTATATCAAAGATGTTTCCCACCATCACTGCCAAGCACAACTGGCCTATTCCATCTCATATTTGTACCATGAAAAACACACATCCCCTTTGTGTTCCTGTAAAACTGTTTGTTGCCTCAAAAGGATCCAAAATAAAACCTTTTAAAAACATCCATATTATTGGGCAATATCTAGAGTTGTTTTATGTTGACGTTGATTGATTTCTGTCAAGCTGCAAACAGCAATAACTTTATTCAGAAGTGATATTTCACAATGATTTGTTTAAAAAGTACAGATCAATCATGTGAAGAAGTGCCTGAAAATCAATAAATAAGGTTTATTAACATATTATAATGATTTACATTATAGTTTTATGATATGAAGGGGAGGATGAAGTGGGTGTTACTTCTGCAGAGGAAAGAAAGGCAACACTACCATCTAGTGTGAAATCTCATGCAATGCAGCAAGGCTCTTTTAAGATGACCAGTAGATGGTGCTTTACCATCAACAATACCGGTGCCATCGCTGTTAGGTTGAAGAAATAAGGTATGAGGCAGCCTTGCTACATTTTTCTCACAAACTACTGAAACACAGTGTAAGTTATTAAAATAATTCATGTAATATACATATAGTGACAATAATGAGATGAAAATCTCCTCAGCTTGCAGTCCT
Source organism: Pseudomugil gertrudae (assembly GCA_037177535.1). Taxonomy (NCBI): domain Eukaryota; kingdom Metazoa; phylum Chordata; class Actinopteri; order Atheriniformes; family Pseudomugilidae; genus Pseudomugil; species Pseudomugil gertrudae. The sequence continues at coordinate 11,894,461 of JBAMHV010000019.1, forward strand.
ATCATACTGAGGGTCCCAATACTGGCTTCTCTGCCTATTACAAAGCTACCCTATCAGTGAGCTATACCTCTTTCAATCAATCATTATAATCATTGTATCCAGCTTGGTTCAACACTTCTCATGGCCTTGGCTATGTCTGCCCCCCCTGCCCCATCCCGCACTCTTCCTGTTAACCATCCCGAGTTTATCGACATTACAGGAATCACTAATGAAGCTCTGTCTGTCTGCCTGTAAAGCTATTAAAAGTAATAAAGCCCAAACTCACACAGACGTGTGCTCATAATCATACCATGTATATCACCATCCCCCACATTTAGATCCATACAGTGCTTGTTTTTCTTCCCTGTGCAGCCTTGACTAATGTGATCAGCATGTATACTGGAAAATATCGAGATATGGAGGTGTTTGCATCTGTAACTGGAAGCATGGAGTGATGCTAAGAATTCCTGGAATCATTATTACTTTTATTAGTCTCTGTTTTTGCAGTGATTTTTGGAAAGATGCAATGAAAACAACTTGTCTTGGACTCTTGCACGGTTTCATCAGCTAATGGCTTTACAGCAGCACTCAAAGTTATCGGAGGACTCTATGCTTGAGCTATAACCCTCTGTGGTACTGTTTTATCACAATGTGCTTACATCCTTTTAGATGATCATCTTTGTGCTTCTGCTCTGTAGCTAGGACTACACCTCAAATTAGTTTACCCATTCAGAGGAGCTTGCAACTGGGAAACTTTGCAACCCAGAGAAGCTCTGCAGAGCCTCATGCATATGAATAAAGCTAGCAGATCAGGACAGGAGGGTGGTGTAGTAATTGTGAGGGAAAAGTGCAAGGGACACAAAATAAAGACCCCTTAGTGTAAGCCTGTAGAAGACCCCTTACTGTGCAGAGCAATCCCAGCAGATTGGTCTTCATGCTTATGCTAAAGTCCACACCCCTCCTCCTTTCCCATCCTCCTAAAAGAGTTTGAAAAGCCTGACTGGTAGTTCAGATCACCCAATCAGTGGACTCATGCACAGGACCCTCCATAACAAAGGCTTGCTGAATGTTCCCTTCCTAATAAATCAAGAGGACATTAACAAATATATGCCGTGTTAAGAAAAGAGAGTATCTCCTTTCTCTGTGGGGGGGCTTCATCACTGATAGCCTACAGCCTTGGCAAAAGGAAGCAATGCAGATGATCACTGATAAATCTTCCCTGCTGAGCATTAGAAAAACATTGGACTGACGTTTCTTTTTCAAATTACTCTGTAAGTTCACAACATGAAGATCACTTCAAAAAGTAATACTTAGATGTTTTAGGAAGTTTAATTTTTTACCTTGATTCTGTGATTTCCATGGAAACCATCTCAGTGCATTACAGCATCCGATTAGAGAAGATGGAGAACTGTACTGCTAGGGTGAGTGTGATACTGTGTACTCATAAAACTGGTCCTTCCAAAGAGATCCAGACCTTAAGTTTACTGTAAACAGAGCGCTCATTCGTGATCTTCTCAATCCCCCCAAAGCATATGGTCCATACCTTCAGGGCCTTGTGCTCCTGCAAGAGCATCCACACAGTTCTCACAATGTTAAAGGAAGGGCTGAGAAACATTTCATATTCATGTGGGACAATTGCATCCATATGAATGGAATAATTGCTCTTTAGAGGATTAAGTTAGAAACCAAAGCACGTGAGCAGTTTTTGGGCCCTTAGGCTGCATGGATCACCAGTTGCCACCCCCTTTGTTAGAGGTAGGAAAGTTTGCATTATGTGATGACACATTTAGGACTCAGTATAATGTACAGAGCAAACGTGTGAAAAAAGGATCTATACCTGCAAATGGAAAGGAAAAACACTCAGGCTGAATAGTTGTTTCGTCAAAGGAAATGGGATTGCTTGGAAGATAGAGCAGGATTTAAATTTCCTCCAATGACAACAGGTTCAGACTTTTAAGATGCAAACCTTATTTTGGGAAACGCTATTATCATTAATCACCTCTTGAAATAGACATATAGATAATTGGTAATGATTGAGGATAGTTTTGTATCTGTTTGTCTGAACCAGGTTGGTCTTTATTAGATAAAATGACATGCATTTCCAATTGTCAAATCACAACAATGATACACATCATAGGTGCTTAAATATGTGCCCTCTAAGCCCCTGAAGAGGATCCTTCTGCCCCACTCATCCCACTAATTACCTCCCAGCTATTCTATAAAGGACCACTCCTGCTAATCAGCCTAAGCTGGAAGGTAGACCGGGTCGAAGCACAGACAGAAGAGACATAGATGGATAAGGGATGAAAGGAATGGCAGTATTTCAGTTAAACTGATTAGCTCTAAAGCCTTGTAAGTTTGACAACTTGAATGGTTTTGGTGTCTTCGTGATGCACATAAGTATGTTGTTTGGGCCTACACAGAAGAAGGGAAAGATGGGCTTTAAACTTATGTTACTGTGCAAAAATAAAATGAACAAAAACTTTTATTTCTTTCATTTTTGGTTGTTTATTTCAAGATTCCACCCAAATTCCATAAACATGTAAGGTGTAATAAAAAGTATTTACTTTAAATAAGTTTAAACCTTGCCTTTGATTTCCACAGCACACAGACACACGTCTATAATTCACATAATATCCAAAAGAGTTTGAGAAAAATACATCTCTGTGCAGAATAAGACAGAGAAACAACATCAATTCAGGCTGAAATGCATGGAAAGCCAACATGATCATGTAGTAAAAACCACAGCATGGGTACCTCCTCTCATCACAAGTTTACTTAAGATGGGTTGAGGTGAGATAACTTGTTTTGTGGTCACACTGTGGAAATTTGGGTTGGAAATGACAGATGCTCTTTATTCCAGAATGAAGGTTATGAACACGTTTTTAAGCATTCTGTTCAAAAGTCAGCCTCTGTGACGATAAGGGGCATAAACACTAGCTAACACATACAGCCAACCCAGAATTTTATAGTTAGGTTTAAAGCAAATATGCTGCCAACCACCACAGACTTTTTCTTCACAGAGAAAACTGCGTTTGTTTCCGTACGGCAATATGAAAAAGATTCTGCACATTATAATAACTCTGTGGCTCCACAGTGGTTAGACGCTTTTATCTGCTTCCAGTTCAACATGTGCATGTACGATTTCAATCAAATCTAACATTTATTTGCAAACAACTGTTGCTCCAAATGTTCAGAGATGAGGATCATATGCAGCCTCATCTGCCATCTGTTTGTTTTTAAGGTTCGTAGAGTTGTGGAAACATAAAAGCTGCAGGTTTTTCTTTCTTTCGCTTTACTCCTTTCTAAATCATTCCAGAGGCCACACACATGTGGTTCTTGAGACACAGCTGCTAACAGAGCAATGCTCACACACACTCGTGCACACACATACACACAGCACAGTTCTTGGACCATAATTACTGCAACGCTGTCTTTGTCCCCACTTTAATCCCAGGGATCTCATTGTTGGTCACACTTGCCTGCTCCTTCATTACTGCCCATGCTCACCCTCCTCCTTGTCCCCTGAAACACCCTCAAACATCACCAAGAGGTTGTCCCTCTTTTGCCCCAGAAACAAGAGAAGTGTGCTGCACCACAAAGAGGCACAATTAGCCCTGTGACAGTAAGCCCCAACACGGGCCAGGAAGCGTGCCACACAATGGGGCCAAGTTTTATACGATGCTTTAATGCAAACATTGGAGTGTGCTGCATCCACACACGCTGAAGCCACTCTAATCAGAGGCCTTTTGTGGCAGAGAAACAACTGGTCATTCATTTAATTTATTAGTTACTCATTAGTTGGGAAGGCACAGGGGATGATGGCATTGTACAGGTGGATGAGGGGTGAGCCTTTAATTGAATCCCATGCTAGTCATTCAGAAATGGCTCTGTCAATGATTATACAGGCATCTGCGAATGAACAGAGGGGATATGATAGTGTTTCAACAACACACAACATCGCTGGATATTGTTAGCATGACTGATCCTTCCTGTAACAAATTCAGTCTGCACATTTGAATCTTGTGCAATCCTTGTTTGGACTGCTAAGGTCTTCAACATGTTTCTACTGCTGTTGCATTTCTGCGCTGCAGGATCCACATTAATGATCGGCAGGCTTAAATAAACCTTCCGTGGTTGTTCTGCATCGATCAGGTGATGTGGCTATCAGATAAGCTAACAGATCTATGAGGGAGTCCTGCTGTAATTGAGTTGCTCTGTGGGAGTGCGAGGCTGCCTGTGTTTATACATGCCCAAAGTGTGCTGCAGCACAGGACCGTCATCCCGTACTGTTGCTTTTCTCATGTTTTTTAAACCGTCAAGCCAAATGGGAGATGTTCTCCCTGTGCTAATTATGAGTTGTAAAGCAGGTTGTGATTGTGGTTGATGGTTTGAGTCCCTGAGGAGGATCAGCATTTAGTCTGTTTATTGCACTGTGTGATTAAAGAGACCAAAGAGAGAAAGTTTAAACTGAGATGCTGATCTAATTAATGCAAAAGAAAACAGCATCATATTTGTGCTTTTCTGTAAGTTTGCTGTATTTGATAAGATAAGAGGACATGTACAAATCACCCAGTTATCTAACACATAAATTAATAATAAAGCAGACTTTCTCAGTATATATTTATGTAGAATTTTACAGCATCTTGTCGTCTTCTTTTATCTTGCTACTTGACATCTTTACAACTGAAGAAGATTTGTATTACTTCATGTCATTGTATGCATGACATTAGTCAAAGTATCCTACAGCAAGATGACAGATTCATCAGGAGTTAAATCAGACCTGTGTGACCTCAAAGTGTAAGGTAAATATAGTTTTCCTATAATAATAAAATAACCATGACAACCAGTGAGGTGATGTGCAGAAAGGTGAAAGTCACACAGAGAATAATATATTTAACCTGAACTGTGACCATTTTCTAAATGTTCCGAAGTATTTTTTCCCTCTGAAACCAAATTATAAGGTAAGAAACATGTTACAGTGAAGAGTTGTAATGCTTCAGCCTGACATCCAGAGAAAAGTGATGCTCATCACCTCACGCTGCATGGAGAGATGGTACTTTATCATTAAGTTGTATTCAGGGGACATGGAAAATACTGTTTTTTACAGTGCAAAGGCAAACATATATTTATAAATAACTATCCTTAATAATAGTAATAATAATAATAATAATAATACAATTGACGTGGGCAGCGACATAAGCATAGACATACTGAAACATACTGTAGCATAACAAACAGCAAGGCAACCTTTAGCAACTGGCATGCATACTCAAACTTTCTCCATCCCAAAGAGGGAAGACAGCTGCCTCTTTCTCCTGGTTTGAACTGTGTCATAGTTGATATGTTGGGTCTGAATTAATGGAATTTAGGAACCCATACCTGGAAACATATTTCTGTTTCCATTTTTGCTCTGTTGGATTTGTTCCACAGGACCTGAGAGCCCTCTGACCTCTGTCAGATTCAGGAAAGACACAGACTGGTCATAAGCTCTTCAAAAAAATACAATCACTTGTTCAGAGACATACTTAGGAAGGTTGATACAAATGTAAAAGCTTTGGAGAAGCATTGATTTGAGCTTCAGGAGCAGTGATCATGCAGTGTGATTCTGCTGTGGAAGACAATGAAAGCTTTTCTGAAGCGCTTGATTCTGATGACTAAAACAGATTCATGTCTACAACCGGACATCGGTGCAGTCGTGGCTCTCGCTGTGTCCTGACCTGACAGGCGAGACACACAATCAGAGGTCAGGCTCACCTAAACTAGTCCTTATTCAGGTGAAAATAAATAAAATAAAAAATAAAAACACAAAGAAAAACATAACTTCCACCTCAAATTTATTTAAACAATGTGTTTTTTTTTGCATAAATGATCAAAACATTTGTGCACTGTCACCTCTTATTTGTGTTAAGACCCCAAAGTTAATTGCAAATCAAGTTAAACAAGTAATACAGCGACATATATCTGTCATCAAGGCTACGTTTATGTGTGGAATACTTCCTTTGTGGCTTCTCCACGCCTAAATGGACACCTGTGACTCGTACCAGTCAGCTCCCTTACCTCAGCGACCACACACTTCATCTAGGCGATCACATGCAAACATGTTCAATACTGCGTCGCTGTTCTCTGATTTGTATCCAATCAGAGATGTCTTACAGGATGATAACAGTCGCAATGGACACTCAGTCTGGGAGCGGCCTTGATTAGATGTGTGTTGACCGAGTTTAAGGGGCAGTCTAATGGTCAGGTTTAAGGCTAATAGGACACCTGGGAATATGAGCACCTGAGTTAAGCCTACTATTCACATTTTACAGAGAACAAATTGGGTATTTGAAATACAAGAGCAGATATGACATACAAAGGAGAATGAAAAGCATTAGTATGACCACAGAAGAAGAGTTTTCTGCTGATAAGATGTAATAAAGGTTGGAACATTATTATTCTGAAGAGAGATGTAGAACAGCTTAACAGAGCCTGGTAGAGTGTAATAATTAACCTAAAAACTAACAAAACAAGCCTTCAGAGTCTCACCAGAAAAAATAAGTATTTAGAAAAAAGTGTTTCTGCACAAATTGGACTCAGTAACAGTAAAAGTCTGAAAACACTAAAATACAAAGTGACTGTAATGATTCTCTTTTGCTGCTATTCTATTTGAAAATCACCTTTGTCTCTGCTGAATGATGAACTCGATATTGGTGGAAATACATTTTCCAGACTGATGGGCAGCAAACTTTCTTCTTTAAGATCTTCCTTAGCCTTGTGATCAATGAACTCACACCATTTGATTGGCATTTGTGATTTTCATAGAAAACAGAACAACTAAATGAAGAGACATTGATCTTTATTATGGGTGGGAGAAAAAATCCAAATAGAAGAAAATAATGTACAGAGCATTAAATAAAAATCTTTCCTCTGGTATTCAGAAATAATTTAAGTTAAGGGAGGGTAAATATAATTTAAGAGGTTTGTTTATTTTTAAATGTGCTAAAGAAAGAACTAATGTAAAATCCAGATGTGTTTCTGTTACGGGTGTGAAATTATGAGATGGACTAAAAGAGGATTTCAAATTATGTACTTCTCTGGTTAGCTTAAAAAAAACTTTAAAACAGAAGATTATAAATGATTACTCTGTCAATTCTGTGTAAAAAAGTAAGTTTATATTGTTAGATAAGA
>JBAMHV010000019.1:11917926-11938631 GCA_037177535.1 Pseudomugil gertrudae
ACACACACACACATAGTCTATGATATACACATACATATAATATACATGTAATATAATGTACATATTTATATATACATATACCCAAACACACAATTCTTTTTAATTCTGGTAATGTTAAATATTAGATTTTTATGTACAGTACAGACTAATAAAATGATGCTTGTTCTTACAGCACCCCCCTTCCCCTCCAAAAAAAGTTTATTATTTTTGTGTTGCAAAATCATTTTAATCTCCGTCTTCATTCAGCAGCATGAAACAAAGAGGCACTCAGATAAATAATGCAATAACAGAATTCTTTATTTACAAGGCAAATAGCATCAGCGAAGCCATATTAGTTCACAACTTGCATAACTGTGGTTTTAACTTCTCTTGTATATCTAATTTTGCATAAAACGCTCACACACACACGCGCACACACACGAGGGGTAGAAAGATCGATGTGGGTATGCAGTGCGACTCCTGTGAACGATGCAGGGGGAAAAAAACATCTGGGGGGGAAAAACAGTGAGCTTTCTTCAGAAAGTCCATATAGTATAATACATATTGCTTCAATATCCCAATGAGTCATCTTTTCCATACCGCAGAGAGGGAAAGGGGAGGAGAAAGAGTTAAAAAAAAAACAATACAGAAACAGAGCTAAGATGAGGGATGCTTGCAACTGTGAGTCTCCAGTAGCAGAGTTGAACAATGATACACCCATTCAATATTGTACATAAGTCATTATACAAATTTATACAGACAGAGGTGTAATGTACAAGAACAAGAACAGACGAAATCTAAGGCATTATGCTAGGGTCTTTAGCATTTCAAGGTTGCATCTTAGCTCTAAGAAACTGGCACACCATACAAAAAGGGCATTTAAAGTTCTTCAAAACCATTAGTTGAAGAGAAAAAATAGTTTTGTTTAGTGGGTCCAAAGCCTGGATATCTGTAAGGGGCAAAATGATTCATTTGCACCCGTCCTCATTATAAATGCTAAAAACAATGCACTGCTACCGCATGGCTTTAAGTCGTTTTCAAAATTTTGACAATCTTTGGAAATTTGAAAAGGGCTGTGAATCCTTTTTTTAATTAAAATGGCTCAAAAGGCTGATTCTGCATGGCCGTATTTCACAATCACAACGAAAACATAAGCGTGATCTCTTTTAAGCTCATGACAAAACATCCCAAAGTTAGCTTCAGATTACAGCTGGAAGTTTAAAATATAACAGGACTGATGAGGGAGCGGAGAAATGCAGGGACGAGCACGGCACGACTGCAAAAAACACCACGTTGTCGACACGTTGACATGAAACACCGTCAGTCACAACCATAGGCCTTTAATGACGATACATTCAGTGATTCTTTTCCTGCACAATGATGCAACATATACAAATGACCCTGATAAGTGACATCATCATGAATCTCCCCTTTTCTGTGGGTCTGCTAACCAAGAAGTGTTCGCTCAGTATGGAAAGAAAAGAATTCAGGAATCCAATTGAAATGCAAGGATTATTTGGTTAGCTTACAGTCCGTCCTGGGTTAAAATAGTTTATATAAAAAGGTTTTTCTTTTTCCTTTTGAGGAAAGAAAAATCTACTTTTGAGGTTAGAGAGGATGACTTGCTTTGGTTCTTGTGATGGGTCAAACTGAACCCCCAACCGGGCCACAAGAACGGCAAGTCACTACCAAACACTTGATAGTTGAAGAAACTGCCTGAGGTCATAAAATATGGCTAAGTGTCTGTCAGAGCAAGTCTCGTTAACCGTGCAATCCTTACTCTGACCTCTGCGATAGAAGAGCGGCTGGAGGCGGAGAGGGCGCGTGTCAATCAGTGGGTGGTGGGGGGGTTAGAGAGAGAGAGAGAGGGGGGGGGGTAAACTACCTCCCTCTCAGATCTCAGCCAATGCTGCATAATCTAATAGGAACGCTGTGTGTGGATGTAGACTTTCTTGGTATAAACTGCAATAAAAAACGGTGTTTAATACTGCATCCAAACGCAGAGCAAAAACGTGTCCTTTTCTATTCAGGAAACTGTACAAAAATTACAAAAAAACAAACAAAACAAAACAAAAACCCCCAACATATTCTCAAGTAATTGTTATTGCTTGTTTACATCACACCAGAACAGTTTGCACCTAGCAGCTTGTATGAAGCGTTTTCACTCCAGACGACATAGAAAGCACATTTTTATGTTTTTTTTTCCTTTTTTTTTAGTTACTGTATGGCTGTGTTGTCTGTTTTTCCTTTTTTTTTGGTTTGCTTTTTTGTTGTTGTGTTCTATGCTAAAGGCAGAGAAGCAAGCGATAATCTGTACACTGTATACACAGCACACCCCTTTACGCCCACCCGCACCCCCCCCTTCGTCTGCATCGTACCAGAAACATCTGAATGTGAAGGTTCCCAAAAAAAAAAACAAGCAACAATGAAAAATAAAAAGTTACCACTTTGCTCTGAGAGGCAGTTGTGACCAAGCTGGGAGAACCAAAAACCCATGAGGAATAAAATAAATAGAAAAAATTCATCCGTATGTACAATCTGCGTTTCTTTTTAAACCATAATTGATTTTGACATCTTCTGAAACTACGGGACCATAAGTATAATCCATAATTCAGGTTAATAAAAGAATCTTCTCAGAAAGAATACAACCATAATGTTAAAATGATAAAAAAGTGCCTCTTTCACACTTTCAGAAATATTCTTATTCTTGCTACTAAGATAAAGAATCATCTAAAATAATTAAAATGAATCTATACAGAAAAATAAAACTTAATTTAATACACTATATAAACCTCTTGACTAAATTAGTCTAATCATAGAATTCCACTCAAACCATTCTTCTGCAGTGTTTATCAAGATCAGTTTTTCCTCCATGTCTTCACTCTACAGTTTAGATTTCAGAAACAGAAAGAAAACAACTAAAATAACAATAATAAAATAAAGAACAGCAAAAAGGCAAAACCGGCTGAGTGTCTGAGCTCCGTCTGTGGGATTAAACGTAACGTAGGAGACTTCGCTGCCGTTCTGAAACCAGGTGGAAAACCAGGTGAGAAAAGTCGGACTTCAGAGGAGATAAAGATTCAGTGGACGTCTTTCGTTTTGTTTTTTGAGATGAGATTGTAAATGGCCGCCGTCCACTTCTAGGAATACATTCATCAGAACAAAAAGATCCCACAACCACTGCTGCCCCCTTTTTTTTGTTTATGTCAGTGTACCCCACCAGGAGGCCTACAGTAAGTCACACTACGGTGAATGCAGCTGGACAGGCAGATAGACCGGCTCATCGCTGGGCTCTTCCTCCATCAGGGGGGTGTTAGGCATGTTGGATTGAGATCCACCCCCCAGGATTCTGCACACTCCTGCGTCTGCTTGGGGCCCAGCTGGACAGACAGCAAACTTGGGTTGGGGTGGGGGGGGTAAGGGAGGACGAGGAGGGGTTGTCCGGGCATGGCCTGGGCTGGTTCAAGGTGCAGTCGGTGAGTTAACACGTATGAATTCTGGATTCTTAAAGGGCCCGACGCGCTCCTTGCACCAGCTGGTCTTTGAGGTTCATCTTGAGAGGCTTCATGAGGGTCAACAGTATTTCTGCAGGAAAAACAACAAACAGTTCAGCAACTCAACTCACTGATTAACTTGAACTTATCTGGAGTTAATCAGCCACCTTTTGCAACAAAAAAAAGTATATACATAAACTATTTGAAAGCGTATCGCAATACATCATCACGTCTAAAACTGCTCAGTAAATCCCACATGCAAGCACTAATGGCCAAAGGGTAAATAATTGAAATAATCTAAGTGCCAATATTTTTCTATAAACCTGGAAGGGTGGTAAATCAAGTGACAGGTATGCACAACAGTCTGGAGTGAAGACAATCAAACAGCAGCGTGGTGGTTAAATATTCATGCCGTTTTACTGGCTTAAAAGCATTACAGTCAACAAGAGCGCACTGCAGATACTAAGCTAACAATACCGGTGAGACAAAGCAAGATGGATTAACTGGGATGCCTTTAAATGAACGAGAGCAAGCAGCAGAGATGGAGTGCTGCTGTTGTGAATCAAAGTGTCGGTGAGTGATGTCAGCGGACTTATCGTCCGACCAAATTGTGCTCCTGAGCCTTAAAGACGGGACCAGACAGACCAGCCTTTATGCATCGTGTAGAGTAAATGGTCCCGCTCCGAATCACATCACCATCCTCCAAGTTCATGTCAGGTAGGAGAACTCTGGCAAAGGGAGTTACGTAAACTAGCGAGTAAATTATTTACCAGGACGTCTTAGTAAGTCTACCCAAACACTTAGAGTCTTAGGATAACACGATGCAGACATGAGCAGACAATGTGTAAAGCCTTAAATGGTCTGATTTGTTAACCTACAAGGCAGCTTATATGAGGACAAAGAGCTAATGTAAAAGGTTGTGGGACTCTTTAAGACCGCACAGAATGCCATCACATTTAGAGAACTTATAAGCCTGGTCTGGTCAGGTGGTATTTACCTGTTCCTGCCCCATGGAGGGTAAGCCAGGTGAGGGCCCTGATGCCATGGATGTGACGCTCATCTGTCCAGCCATCTGGCCCATGCTGTTGGGTGCCATGTTGGTGGCCATGGAGACATTGTTGAGGCTCATGCCGCTGCCATTGTACATGTTGCTGTTATTCTGCTGGGTAAACTGTGGCGACGGCTGCTGCTGTGAGAACATACTGAGGAGAAGGCATAAAACAAAAGGAAGTATTAGATAAAAATGTAACAATGTAACAATGCAGACAGGGAAATTTAGTTTGAACTGTTTGGTAGAAGCAGAGAGGAAGATATAAAACTACAAATTCTCATACAAAGTTGCATAAATGTTGATCTTTTTACATTCAGCTCTTTCCTTTTTAGCTGACTTTATGTATATAACCAAGGCATCCTGAAACATCCCCAATTAAAACTATTTTGGTCTATAAGAAGAAATATTTATAAGAACCCCCCCCCCCAATATATATTAATAACTAATTTATACTAATTAAAAATGTATTTTTCAAGCAGAAGTGTTGTGATAGTAGTGCCATCTCTACCTGTTGCCTGCCATGTTGCCTTGCGGCCAGCCATTCATGTCGGGGGAACCCTGGAAAGCAGTGTTTTGTTGGCCCTGCTGCATCATCGGTGACTGCGCGTGGGCCATGCGAGGAGAAAGCATGGGGCTCTGCGGCGTGCCGGGACCTCCGAAATTTCCATCTGCCTGTTGGCTCATACCTGCAGTGGGTGGACGCATCAGAACTGTCAGAGCAGACTTATCCTGCAGAGACTTTGCTACAAGCAACTTCGTTTTAGGAAGGAGTACAGTTAATATGAGCATTCCATGTGACTTACAGACGTGCTACATAAAGACAAATGCTCAAAGTACATCCAGTGTGAGGGGGAAACGTGAGGTTAAATGTCACTGAGGATCACACATTCCTGTCTGTATGCAGGGTTACTGATAGGAAATTCATATTTCCTACATGCATGTAAACAATCAGCAGACAATGACAAAGAAAAAGAGGGGATGACAAGGTGTCTAGAGAGATAAGGAGACAACAAACTAAATCTGTGCAAACCCTTAAGTTATATTATGATTTAGGAGTAAAGGACAACTGAACATGTTACACCCAGATTACTTGTCCGGCTGGCAGGTGCAGCCAACAGTTGGGTGTCAAATGTGTAGCCACCTTGAATTATTATGCTGTTGGTGCCCTCTAGTGGAGAACAAATGCATAACCAGGACACCATTTTAGACCATATAATCATCTAGTCTGGTCTAACAGTGAAGTGTCAAATGTCCAGCATGGTTTGCTTAAAAGCTTTAATGCAGTCACAAATTAGGTGATTGCTGGTCTTAAAAAAAAGCATGTGATGCTTTGCGACTACGGCGACAGCAACACAGACACAATGGTGCACGCACGCACACACGCACGCAGGTTTGTAGAGTGAAATGTGTGGTTTGGCTAGGGAATGGGAGCAGTACCTGAGTTGGGAAACTGAAAGGCACTGTGCTGCATTTGGGGGCTGAGTACGGCCCCGTACTGTCCGCCCATCATGTTTGTGTTTCCCATCATCATCTGTGAGGAGGAGGAGGAAGTGGAGGAAGAGGAGGTGCCATGCATATGGAGCTGGGGGTTGGGGGGCAGAGAGGGCAGGCTGGGGGAGAGAGGGGAGGAGAACGGGCTGGTGGGGGGAGGTGACGAGGCCAGGCCTGTACTGGTACCGTAGCTGGGTGGGTATGGGAACTGCTGAGGGTTGGCCTGAGGATTCCGAGGGTTACTCATGCCTCCGGCGGCCATGTTGGGAGGCATGTTGAGGCCCTGGGCCCTCATGGCCATGCTTCGTTGCTGCTGGACCTGCTGGGCCTGTTGCACCTGCTGCTGCTGCTGCTGCTGCTGCCGCTGTCTCAGGTGATTACTGAGCAGCTCCCGCTGACGTTGCGCCAACATTTGAGCGTTGAGGGTTCCCTGAAATTGGAAGGGGGATAAAACAAAAAGGAAAGCAAATAGTATTAAAAGTCAATATTATAAATTTGTTTACAAATCTCTGAAGTCAAAGGCTTTAACTTTCTGTGACTAATCAGCCAGCTAATAGAAAAGTTACAGGATGGTTGCGGTGGCTCACCTGGTTTGGAGCATTGGCTCTAAGAGGTAGGTTCACATTTGACACACTACTCATTTGAGTCATCATTGGCTGACGATTCTGCTGGGACAGAACAGAGAAAACTTTACTACAAACATGTCTACTGATTAATTTAAGTTGCAGTAAAAGCTTGAAATGAATTTCATAATTCCAAATAGTTGCACAATTTTAGTGAAAGTGTACTGAAAGACTAGCAGCAGGCAGGATGACCTTTAAGTCCAAATATTCTCAAGTGTACACAAGGAGCTGCCAAATTGTCAGCCTCAAGGACCATTGCACAACACCAATCTGTGTGTTTAGCCACACAGCCACTGATAAAACTTAGAGATTGCATTAGAGTCCACAACCAATATGATTCCCAGCCCATGTGTACCTGCTGTGACTGAAGCCGGTGCTGGAGCTGCAGTCGTAGTGTGTTGGGCTGATTCGGGACCACCCCAGTAGGCCTGAGCCCAGGCCGGGGCTGCATTCTCATCATGGGGTAACCTGGCCGTGGGCCCATCTGGCCAGGCATGGGGTGGAAGCCAGGCTCTTGCATGGGAGCACCAGGATAACCCCTCGGTGCCATATGGGATGGTGGATGGCCGAATTGCTGGGTGTACATGGGTGGCTTCTGGTCTAAAATTCTTGATGGGTCCTGGGGGAACTGGTCCTGCTCCAGGGACTGGCTCTACAAGAAAGGATCAAACAAACAGTGATTACAACAAAATATGACTAAAAAGCCAAATAAACCTGAAATGTTTGAGAAGAGATCACCTGTTCTACCATAGCAGGGATTCCAAGAGCACGATCAAGCTCCTCCAGGCCATCAAAATCTTTCAGTGCCGTGTACAGCTGCGACATCAAAACCCCCTCATCCACCGCACTTCCATCGCCTGAGCTGAGCCCTGGATTACACAGGGGGTCATCGTGAGGTGCAGACCTGGGCAAAGATGGGCTTAATTAACACACATATCAAAGAACTGTCCCAGTGTAAACAACAGAAAACACCTAGAGAGGAAAAAACTAATGTAATAAATAAATAAATACATGTGATGTCAGTGGAACATGTAAAAGGTGGAAAGGTGAGGGACAAACATACCTATTCTGGTTTACAAAAGCTGTCTGATCAATTGGCATCATGCTGTCTGGCCAAGGAGCCGTCTGATTGGGTGGAGCTTGTTGGGAAAAAGGGTGGCTGACCATACCGATATCCATGTCAGGTTGTGCTAAGAAGAGAAAAAAAGAGTTGTGGTGTATGAGACAGGTAACTCATCAGTTAACTACTGTGGGGCAAATAAAAAATGACATTTCCATAAAAACACCAAAAAGAAATGGGGTTGAAACAAAATACATGCCGCTCAGTGGCTAACCACAAGGTGGCACCCTTTCCAAGTAAAAAGCATAAAGGTGGGTTAGAGATTAGATCTGACATTTAAAAACAATAGTTGGTTCTTAACTATTGGTTTATATATTGAGAGGCTTTAGGATCCATTCTGAATCTATGTTTATTATTGCTTTATTTTAATTATCTATATATTGACATCTATTTTCTGCACAAATACTACAAATCAAGGCATCGCGCTCTCACCACTGGCCATCATAGGGGACTGGAGCATTGGCCGTGGACCTGGCTGGCTGTTAGGCCTCATAGGAGCACCACCGGGTCCCATCCTTGCTTGCATGGCACTTTGCTGTCCAGGGCCGGACGCTCCCAATGGAAGTGCAGAAGCAGAACCAGCCCAGCCTTCCTGCTGCTGCTGCTGCATGCCTGGCCTTGGACCACCTGGAGCCATCAGTCCTAGAACAGCAAGCACAGCCACAGATGAGAGAAGTGGTGGGAAAACCTTTGTGCAGCATGAGAGGAAAAGCCATCTATGCAGTGCTGGAGAATGCTTGAGGACTACCGATACATGGGACAAACGGCTAAAGAGACTTTATGCTGTGTGGGCGAATATTTCCTGTGACAGGAAGTGAGTCATTGTGTCGTGATGTGATATGCTAGGCTGAGCGACACAGAGATAGAAGGAGAGAAGTTGCCTCAGAACTTGGAAGCAGCTATAAGTGCCAATATGACAAAAAAAAATGTCGTTCAACTGGTTTTGCCACTATAGAATACTCAGGTAGAAATCTGCTCACAAATCTTTTACACAAAACCTTTTCAGCATGTGCCTGTGTCTTTAAAACTAGATGTTAGAACTCCTGCTGCTGAATCAAAGTCTGATATAACGTTTGTCCGAGTATTTCAAAAGTGACTTACCTGCATTAACCATACCGGCCTGGTTTGGTATCATACCATGATTTCCCACCATGCCTTGCTGCTGCATAAGAGTGTATGGGCTGGTGGCTCTTATCGGGTACTGTAATGAGGGCTGCTGAGGGGACACATTCATGTCCAGAGAGACGCTTCTCACAGGCAGACCCCTGCCTGGCTGACTTGGTCGAACACCCCCAAAGTCTAAAAAAAAAAAAAAGAATAGATGGATTTTTTTTTAAAGAATATACATAAACTTGGAAGAAATCTGTCTTGTGCCTTTGTTTTTCTAAAACGAGAAGAACTCACTGGTCTGGCCCATGCCAGCTCCGAGGCCTCTGTGCTGCTGCGCTGCCATGGCAGAACTGGTCTCCGGCATCTGCAGGATGTTATTGATGATGTTTTGTTTGTCCATCGGACTGGGCAACGAAACGGGTCGAGGCTCGCAGAAGAGCTGCGGCTGCGCATTTTGCAGGTCGTTCAGGATTTCATCCAGCTCCGATGGCTGGAGGACACAGAGGCAAAAAGGAAACGTGTGAAAATAGAAACTTATTAGCCATTTAAGCTTCCATTTCCAATTAGTCTTACACTTACTAGAACAGTTCCATAAATAAATGTGGCAATCCTACAAACTCAAGAGTCTGAGATGAAAGCAGAAGATCTGGCCTAACTTGTAACATAGAAGTATGACTTTCCTTCAAATCTAGGCCACTTTGAATTCACCCATCACTCCTCACTGACTGGCTGATCCCTTCAGTCAAATAATAAATCTCATTAGATTTTTACACTCTTCATAGAATATGATACCATTGCACACATCACTAAACAACAACCGAACTTACAGCTGCTATGAAAAAGCAGCAATAGCCAGTACTTAATCTCTTCTCTGTCCCACTACTAAAAACAGCTGAACTGAGCCAACCCAATACAGCCCGAAGCTCCCTTCACACACAACACAACTGGGTTTTGGACTTTTCAAACAGATCTGAGGCCAAGCTAAGACATGCTTTCACTTTCACCAAACTAAGCTGAGCCTTTCACACTCATCTTTTGGACTGTGGTTTTGGTTCAGAACACTTTTCTGTACATTTTTATCCTCCGTGTGACACAAAGTGACAAACCTGAAAGATGCAGTCTGAATAAAACTCATGACAATCTTTAACCTTTGGATACCTTAGTCCATAAAAACTGATCCAAGAACTCCCCAAATATTAGTTTCTTAAAAAAAACCCAAAAAGGCCTTAACAGTTATTTGTCAAAGCAGCAGACAGGTAGCTAATATTTCTTTAAGAGGTCTGAGCAGCTTTAAGTAAATAAGTCGCACTGACTATGGCTGTCCACCAGAGAGCAGCATACCTGGCATGATTTACATCTCCTGGTCGTGACATACTGTACAGTAGCAGAACAGAACACCCGCACTGTTCATTGTTGCATCTCAATCTTCAAGACAATGACATATGTCTGTTGGGCATTGCTCTGCTGGTGAGGATGACGAGGCAGCCAAATATACCTTAAGATTTATCAAGGGCGCTCAAGGCCCAGTGCCTTCCAAATGCATACTTATTAGACCTTTGCTCCTCCAACAAGGTAAACCCAATTGCTTTTCTAACACACAGCAGAAAATGGCTCGCCATACAAGCTGGCATTACTGAGAGCACACTGGATATGCAGGAGAGCTGGAGAGAGTAATGGAGTGAGGGTTGGAGTGGTGGGAGAGAGAAAAGCCCTAATGAGGTCAGGAATGATGTAATGCCTCTGTACACTGTTTGCTTTCCTCCTCCTCCTCTCCTAATCACTCCCCTCCCACTTTCTATTCTCCACTTCTCTACTTGCCTTTACTCTTAATGGGTCTCATTTCTATCCATCCTTGTTACTCTTTTTTCATTGCATGTCAGTGCATGTAATGTAATTCATGCCCCTGTTTTCTACACATTACACCGTATGAACCTCAGAGAAATCGATCCCAAAGAAAAAACAAACAAAAAATGGCTCATCTTCATCTCTTTTCTTATTCACATATTACAGTTTTAACAATATAGCTCGACTTGAACTGTAAAATAAGTAAAATAGTGATGGGAGGAAACAGAAGTGGTAATCAAAAGACAACTCTCAGATAATGAGTACACTATTTAATGCACGTCATACATCATCTACTGAGGTGTCCTACATTTCAAGCATCACTTATACCAGTGGTTCTCAAATTTGCATGCCCAGCAGCCAACGTGCCGAGTTCTTTAAAGACATGCAAAGATGACGCTATAACAAACATGCACTTCAACAGCCTATCATGTGTTCATCTGATGGTACATTCATTTGTGTCTCCAGCGTCGTTCCTTCCTGTACGTTATCAGGCCGGTGTTAGTGTGGACCTCAGGCCAGGAGGACTGACCCGTGTTTTTATGACCCAGGTTTAAGAGGAAACAAAACTGAGAAACGGCAAGTAAAGCAGAAGTGCTACTGTCAAGTTAGGCAAAATGAAAAGTCGCATCACCCCTGGAAATGTGCCATGATGCTGGCCGTTTTTCAGCGAAATGCATGAATGTGAAAAAGCAGAAGTGGCAGCGTTGCAGGCAACGACTGCTGCAACATGAGTAGTAACATTTAACAACAGCTGGAAACGAGGCACATCTGGTGCAGAGAATAATTATTCTTTCAAAGTTTAAATCTAACTTGTTCAAATTGCCCAACAAATTGTGCAAAACATTTCATTTAACAGTTTCTCCATCAACTGCGTTTGGAGAGCAAGGCCAAGGGTCCCATTAAAGTCATTACTACAGCTTATTTTAGTATTATTTATTTAAACTTGGTATGATGAATGCTTAAATAAAATCTAAATAACATTTCTATATACACATTCATCCACACATACAGACATGTAACATTCAGTACTACATACAGCTTTAGCAATGCAAGTTGCAATGGGAAAAGTATGAAATATCTCAGATTTAATATCAAAGTCTTTCAAAAGATTTCTATCAGACAAAGCAGGTATAATTATCAGCTAATTTCTAATGCTGGGTTATGCTCTTGCAACCCTACATCACACCATTTTAAAGAAGAAACACTGAGCTGAGTTTGCATGTGTCAAAGCAATGACCCATCGATGGCACTGTTGGCCACTTTGTCCCATCTTCAGCAGTTCACAGCCTCTTTTCACTGTGATCACTCATTTAAACTACATCCCAGCTGCTGTCATTAACCTGCATTTCATAACCATTTTGTCAGGCAATTAGTGGCTATAAAATAACTATTTTATCTGCAGAGCAACAGCCTGGTAATAACTACTGCTTAAGAAAGCATTTATGCCTTGTGATCGAATTACACGCCACTTACTGTGTCTGACAAGACATAGTGAAAAGCATGTGGAGAAGAATGCATAGTGACTGCAGCTGCATAATGACTGCACGTCAGAACAGAACCAGTGAGAACAACCTCCCTCTTTTCTTATACTACAACACTTCTGTCTTAAGATGAAGTCTGACTTTAATTATCTGTAAATAGTAATTATCTGGCAATTTGAAAAAGATTCAGAAGTTAAATTTGGCTGAAAGGATGTGCAGAACAGACCTAATAATACTGGATTGGCAGGCGGTAGGGCTTCTCTATCAGGTATGACAGAGGTGGAATGTGACACAGCTGGATGATAAGACCACTGCTGCTTTGGTAAACCAGCATATGGAGACTTTCGGCAGATTGGATGGCAGATGGTAAAAGAATAGTCGATCAGTTGCAGTCTATGCAGATTAAAAGGGATCTTAACTAGTTTTCTTTAATATCAGCCTGGAAAACAACCCACGATTATCCTGTCAATCATTGGCGTTTGATCTAAATCGGCAGTGGCACAAGCCTGAACCAGTCATACATTCAGCCATACTGATATCTCTGCTCTGATTTCTCATTTAGCTCTGCCCTGGCCATCAATAATTCAACCCTCAAACAATCATGAAGAGAAGAAAGGCAGAAAAAAAAGGAGGGACAGGCAGTGAGAAAGCAGTGGGTGAGGTTAGTAGAGACCATCAGTGGGATCTCTTAAACCAGTACAGTCAGGTTTCACAGAAACCTACTCACACACATGAAATGGCTCTAATGAAGTCATGGCCTGGTGTGTGTGTAAAAAAACCAGTAAAATCTGCCACATTTTAATGAGCGGAGCATTTTAACAATCAGCCAAATGTAAAACATTAAAAATTCAAGAAATGTCAACAGAGACTGTTTTCTCCAGCATCAAGGTGTAAACGGTGAACCATCATTTTCATTTGCCTTTGTTTCGTGTATATTCTACAAATACAGCACTCCCTCTCCCTGCTATCTCCATGGTAGCAGAGAGGACATGCAGGAGCATATGGCTCATCATTTTCACTCTGCATGCCGAGGCCGGGCTCTCCTGGGGGTATCTACACCTCTCTCATCTCGCCTTTGTTCAGTTCAGACTCTCTTATTATCCATCCAATCACCTTTTTTCTTTTTAATATATGTACCGCAAGCATTCAGGCACATGGTGTACATTTACAGCTGGTGGGCACAGCTAGGTGACGTTCAGTGCCCCTGCAGACTCTTTATGAAATTATAAACATGCATTACAACAAAAAAACGTGACTCCTGTTTAAAGTTTTCCTGCTCAGACAACTTGCATATAGAATACTTTATGAAAATGGCAAAGGAAGGTAGCCATGTAATTTAGCATAATTCTATGTAATTCTGTGGTTAAGCACCGCTGTGTGTGACAGAGTTACATTTTCAGACTTTGTGTGTTTGCATGTCATACACAGGTCTGTATGAAAAATTACAACTCTCACCGAAGCCTGGTATTCTTTCCCACGTGGGGGCATCAGCAGCTCGGTGGATAAAAACTAAAACTCTGCTGAAAACATTTGCTACTCTGAACATTTTGAGTTTCACCAGAAAAACTCTCCCTTCTCACTCCCTTTTACTCCTTTCTCTTTCAGCGCCAGGCCTGCCTTGTGCGTAGTGCCAAACCTGAGGATTCTGGCCAAATGAAACTGGGATCAAATGGCTGAAGAACCACAGGGGCTTCTTCCAAATGTCACAGTTGTTTGAAGCTGGCGAACAGATTCCTCTCAGCCTGTGTTGCCAACACACAAGCAGTGGAAGGTCCAGATGTGTTTATATATCTTCATAAAGAGTAATGACAAGACTAAATCTGAATGCATAATGCTGTCTGCTCTCTGCATCGCCTATTTGTGCATTTAACTGTAACATTCTGCATGGACATGGGACTTAGAGGAGCCAACATCTGCTACCTAACCCAGATTTATGCTCAGAAAAAAAGACAAGTAGAGCAACAGAAGGCCTCATATTTTGCTTTTCTCAATGAGCTCTGGTTCTTCCATCATTTTTAATACACAAAATCTTTTAAACGCTTTAAATTTCCATTTAGGAAGCATTTTGTAACTACTGACCTGCTCAGCCCGGTCGTATCCTGCATCCTGTTTCTCTGCTTTGACCTGCGGGTGTTTGCCCCCTTCGATCTTCACCTCCCCAGGCTCCAGCTTGGGGACCTTGTCCTTCATTACAGTGTCATCTTTATCCAGTAGATAGCGCAGCAATGCATTGTCCTTTTTCTTGGGGCTCAGCGGCTCCTGCTTAGGCGTAATATCTGCCCCTGAAGCTGTATTACCAGCACCCTGTGTTTGGTCTTGCCCCAGTTCTTTGCCTGTAGCCTCTGCAGTGAGTTTGGCAAGGTCTACGGGAGACGTACTGTTCTGAAGCAGTTGGTGGAGGATTTTGTGTTTTTCTTTGAGGGATGTGGCATGAGTGCTCCCTCCCGTATGGCCACCCCGGACCCCTGTGCCAGCCTGGTCCTTGCCCTCTCCTCCTGCGCCGGGGGACAACGGTGTTTCCAGAGGTTCAGGCTTAGTGGTGAGCAGTTGCATTAACTTTGTATTCCCCTTGTTGTCATGCATGCGGCTGTGAGTGTCGTGGCCCTCAGGTGGACCCTCCCTCTCCTCAGCTTGACTCTCTGTTTGGGCCTGGGTGTGTACCTGACCAATCTCTGAGTGAGGTCCAAAGTCTCCTGTTCCTGCAGCACTGCTACCTCCAAGTTTTGACATCAAATGAGTGTTTATCCCTGACCCTGGAGTGACTCCAGCTGGGGAGCCCATTTTACGGTCTGGAGAGCCCAGTGTATGTGCATGAGGAGCCCCATGCCCATGTCCTACTCCATGGCACTCACTAAGGGCCTGGAGAGCTGACAGAGAACTGCTTGTGTAGCTATTAGCATGGCTGGTACTTGTGCTACTACCTGCGCCTCCGGGCCCTCCCCCACACA
The DNA here is from genome assembly GCA_037177535.1 of Pseudomugil gertrudae. Lineage (NCBI taxonomy): Eukaryota > Metazoa > Chordata > Actinopteri > Atheriniformes > Pseudomugilidae > Pseudomugil > Pseudomugil gertrudae. Next base: position 11,933,069 of record JBAMHV010000019.1, read on the forward strand.
TCCCCACTGGGGAGGGTGAGTGCAGTCCACCTGCTACACGAGGGCTCCCTGCACCTCCAGGACTACCTCGGTGCCTGGGTGACAGCATAGAGTTCTGCTGAGGTGGATGTGGCCCTCCGGCTGGGCTGGGGCTGGCACGAGAGGGGCTGTTCATTCTCCAGTTGGCACCCTGCTGTGGCGGCTGCATGCCCCCAGTGTGATTGTGTGGTGGAGGACAGCCGAAGCGGTAGCCCTGCATATGACCCCCCATGGCTGCTGGTTCTCTTGGACCAGCTGGGCCAGGAGGAGAGAAAGGCGTGCTGTTGCTGCTGATAGTAGTGTCTTGGCCCTGAGGCCCCGAACCTGGCAAACTGCCTGGGGTTGGTGGAGTCATGGAGGGAGTGGAGGAGTTCATTGGTTTGGGAGCCATCCCTGTTGCCTGACTGCCAGGACCCATGTCCTGACCCATTCCACAGACTGTCTGTTCCCTGGATAAATACACAGACGACAGAAGTGTTCAGTGACTTATCACTTCCAAATGACAGGATGAGGACACGAGAAGAGGACAAGGCAAAAACAAACCAAAATTTCACAAAACTAATGAGGTGAAGTTCAGATAATCTGTATCAAAGACATTAAAGGGGACTTTAAATGCACTTTTTTAGCCTTTAAACCCATGTTTTGTGCACTTCTAAGTGTTTAAGAATGCAAAAAATTTGCATTTATTCCCTCCTGATGCTGCACATATATCTTTATATTCTTTGTGGTCATATTTTTCAGTTTTTTTTCAGTATTCTCCATTAAGTTTTTATTTTTTTATCCATTAGGTTGCAGTATCTGCTGTGGGTCTGCCAAACAACAGTCGTGGACCTCCAGGTAACCACTTGCGTGAATCGGATACGTTAACATTCATGGTGAACTTACCAATAAAATGTTTCTCTGCTGGGAGATTAGCGTATCTCTGCTATTGAGCTACAAACATGGCTGAACAGGAGTTTAACTTCCTGTGACCTGGAGAGGGGCGGGGCATGACAGACCTTGTTTACATTTAAAGAGACCGCACCAAAACAAGTCGCTCTGAAGATGCACTTCAGAACAGGGTTATAAGGTGTGTGTGGAGCGATACACACCTCAGAACAGGGTTATAAGGTGTGTGTGGAGTGACAATAACCAGGAATTCAGACTAAAGCATTGCGGTTCTACTTTATACAGACAATAAATTAATGATTTACATGTTTATTTAAAGGATTTAAAAGCATGATATATCCCCTTAAAAAGTGTTCAATAGGTCAAGGTTGTCCAGCTTTGGTCTTCAAAGGCCATAATCCTGCAGGTTTTCCATGCATCCCTCCTCCATTTCACACAACTCAAATTAATGAGTCCTTGTGCAGACTGTCATAGGCTGGAAGATTTATTTAATATAAGGCAGGCGAGTTGAAACAGGGATGCAGAGAAAACCAGCAGGACAGTGGGCCTTGAAGATCAACTTTCGACACCCCTGATAGAGACAAACATACAGAGATGTACAGATAGGTGTAGGTAAACACAGAAATGCAGTTGCTTATCTATCCTGAAATATAAACCAAGTGGCTTAAAACCCATTTGTTGTGCAGTAAAATAGATTTTAAAGTTCAGTCATCATCAAACAAATCTGAGTATGTGAAACAATGCAAAAAATAACACATCTGTAGATGGTTTCCTAGTGGAATAAATGAAGAATAGCAAATTCTTAGATGAATCAGGCTCACAATTTTCTAAAATGAAACCCCCCTAAAACAGGCTCTGGATGGTTTGACCCGTTCAAACATCTGGTGGGCTGTTGGTGGAATGTCCCAAGAGACGGCAGATGCTCCGAGCATTGAATTGAACTAAGCGGACAAAATATAAAACGAACCAGGGAGATTAAAGGAAATTTGAATATTCTTACAAGAATTTAGGCTCGATATCGCCAAACATTTCTGCCAAAGGGGTTCTGTGTACCACCCACATTTATCTAAGCCATCTCTCCTCCAAATATTCACAAACTTTATTAGAGAAGACATTTCTGTTGATATTAGAGACACAGGAGGTAGGAAGCGTGTTATCTAAACAATGTCCCACTGTCCCGGAGAATGTTTTCTGCAGGCAGATACCAGTATATCTGACTGTGACCCAGTTCACTGATAAATATGAATATAGGAATCATCTAGTCCGCATGGAGTGCCTAAAGCCATCAGGATATGCAGCACGGCACCTACATGCTAAGTAGAAAGCATAGATTGGCCCATTTCTGACATAAGTGTAGGTCGGGAGACATACCTCTGTAGAATGTGCAGGGACATGTAGAGCTGGGGCTCGTTGGTTGCAGGCGAGCGCACCAGTTTGCTCTTTGTGTGAGCCGAAACGATGGTTCCATCGGAGAGGGAGAACCGATAGATGGGGCTGAATGCTTGGCCGTGGTGGAGCACTGTGGACACATTTCACATTTAGACGTATATCTGTGATCGTATGAAAACTCTGTGAAATGGTCATTATTATTTCTAAACTAGGTGTTATTTTAATCCCAAAATTATGCTAATGAGCACTTAAACGCTCCAAAGCTAAAAATATGAAGGGATAACATGATCTGATTGTGCAACATCAAATGAGACCAGAGAAAATGATGCTATGAGACAAAAACTAACCTTCTTGTTGATGTCTTTTGGCAAAAGACATCTCTCCATCGTTCTGCAGGTGAAACCTCTGGATGCAGCGCCGAACCAGGTCCTCCCAACCTGGCTTCATGGATGCACGCAGTAGACTGGTATCCAACGACGTTATCTTACCTAAACAGAGTTAACCAGATTTATCAGTTTCAGTCAAATAAAGAATAAATGTGCACAAATGTGCAAACATTTTGTAGCCCGCTTATTACGCAGTGTTTTCATCAGACAACCCTGCTGTGCACTAACGCGGTTTCAACTGTTCAAATAATAAACATGTACTTTTTGATTAATAAATTAGTCTATATAGAATTAAAAATAAAAACATACAAGTGTCAGCACACATGAAATAAAACCACCAGTTTGACACCAAAGACAGCAGGTAGAACTATTCCCGTTACAATTTGTCTCACAGGCTGAAATTCCTTCGGAGCTTAAAGAACATGTGTGTAAACAATCTGTACAGTCATCCATTATGGTGTAACCCTTTTTCCTCAGAGTGCAATTTAAAAGGAGGCAGGTGAATTTAAAAGGGCTCACAAATATAATGCTGCTTGAATGACAGCTACAGGAAAAAGCTTGTCACAGCAATGTTTATACCAGGAGTCCCTCACACACTACATCATATCTGACAAAGTGTTGTTAGGGGAGAGAGATTGCAGAAGCAATATAATTTCTAATACAGTGTTTACCCAAACGCTAAGAGTTAAAAATCATACAGTGAATTTTCAGTAACACAAAGTATGGCAATTATCTTGATCTGTGTGATGCTAACAGACAGCCAAATAAGCAGGGGGATCTGTGTGGAGTGGGTGGAACTACTGCAAATTACTGTATGTCAGCTAACTTGGAGTGTGTGTTTGTGTGATGTGGAGTCTGTATGTGCATCCCATACAAACGGTAGCACTACATAAAAGACCAGGGGAAAAAACTCAACTGTCTGTATCTTTGACCGTCATCAAACAGGTATTTTACCTCCCAGAGAGCAGACAAAGGTGGAAAGATAGCTCAAATAACTACTTATTCAATCCTAAGGGTCTTTACTAAGGATGTAATAACCTCTGAAGTACTTTAACTGTAGTGTGAGGTGATTTATAGATAGGGAATTTAGGATAAGTTTGTACTGGGAATCAGTTTAGGGACCATATTCTTTTAGCGCAGCAAAAAGTTTTATCTAAAAATCCTAAGACTGGAATTATGGGAGGTGTAGGCTAAAATCACTGAGGAAGTTTGCGCCATTAGTTTGGCATTTCTGGTAGTTGGACTGGTTTTTATACCTTGCAGGTCCTGGCGTGTAGTGAAGCTCTCATGCGTGGGAAGCATGGGCCTTTCCTTTGTGGGCACCCTGCGAGCCACGCAGATCAGACACGACTGGAAATCTGAGGGAAAGAGGTGGAACAATGTGTGGAAGATAAAGAATTAGGCAAAGGAGGTAACAAAGAGGAAAGAAGAAATGAAGGGGGATGGGATGGGGCATACATGATAGAGACAGAGGGAGGGAAAGAAAATGAAATGCATGTTATTCCCAAGAAGCATAATTAATATAGTTATTAATGAGTGTAGGGATCAGGGCTCCGTTCCAAGCAGCTATTTATTGCTGGCAAGGGAAATGATGTAGTGTGACCTTTGAAAGGGTGGGTGTGTGTGCTCATGTGCATGCTTCCGTCTGGTTTCACCTGAAGTGCCATTTCACACAGATGACGCCTCATCTGGCCCGACATAAAAGACTGCCGTTGCTCAGTCATGACAGTTGCCTCCAACATGCGTAATAACGACATCGCCAAGTACGCGACTGGGATGACCTCAGAAAGCCTGCCATCCAACTTCTCCGTGCCAATAATACCCACAATCCCACATGTTTCTGGCATGGTAAACCCATGCCAGGAGCAATGGCACTGATTTTGACTTGTAAACAAAGTCTCTTGGGTGGTCTGCCTTTAAATCTGTGAATCTCCATGAATTCACTTGTTTTTGTCCCACCTCTCCAAGTTTCTGCAACTGTACCCACTGATTGCCCCTACTAATAGCATACACGTAAATCACTCACACACCTCAGGCCAGGGTACTTTTCAATGTGTGTGTGCACGTGTTTGGCAAGCAGCTAATTCACAAAGAAAGGAGACGGCTGGCTGACACTTAGAATTATTTTCCTCATTTATATTTGCAGCTATTAAGTTGCCACTAAGTAACACAAAGTTATAGAAGTGTCATTTTAAATTTTTCCTTTTATATACAAGTGATAGAGGAGGATAAAGGAACAATTAATACATATTTTTCTGCAAAGGTGATAACTTCTAGGTTTGTGAAGCTTATACATGAATAATAAATGAGCATACAGCTCAGAGATATCAGGCTGGCACAAAAAGCTTGTGACATATTATTTAGGAGGTAAGAACTTCTCTCCAGATGAGGTCTTATTAACTACGTCTGCTCCTTGTGGTTGCAATGGTGGTATCTGACAACAACAGAATCATCAATGTGAATCAACTGTTAAAAGCTGCTTTAAAAAAAAAAAAAAAAAAATCACAATTAGTGTTAAGTATCACTTTCTATCATGACCCTCCACTTTAAACATGCTCAGTTCTAGTCCCACATATGGACTAAATATGAAGATGCATTTACAGCCTCTCATCTTAGTCATCTCAGTTTGCTTTGAAAGACTGGTAGGTTTGCAGAGGTGTGAGTGTGCAACCACACAAATCAAAGAAGTGAACTCTGGTTCACCTAAAACATTTTTCCAGTTATCTTCAAGTAAACCAAATAACTTGCTCATTTGGACATAAAACAGCTTATTTTCCATCCATCCATTTTCCATCGCTTATCCGAGTCGGGTCGCGGGGGCAGCAGCCTAAGGAGGAAAGCCCAGACTTCCCTCTCCCCAGCCACATTCACCAGCTCATCTG
>JBAMHV010000019.1:11938986-11957211 GCA_037177535.1 Pseudomugil gertrudae
TTATGAACAGAATCGGTGATAAAGGGCAGCCTTGGCGGACTCCAACCCTCACTGGAAACGAATCCGACTTACTGCCGACAATGCGGACAAAGCTCTGACACCGGTCATACAAGGACCAAACAGCTCGAATAAGGGGGTCCGGCATCCATACTCCCGGAGCACCCCCCACAGGAGCCCCCGAGTGACACGGTCGAATGCCTTCTCCAAGTTCACAAAACACATGTAGACTGGTTGGGCAAACTCCCATGCCCCCCCCAGGACCCTGAAGAGGGTATAGACTGCCATTGCACTTGGTGAAGGCTTTAAAACAGCAGCAGACAAGCAATGTCAATTAAACAAACACACACACAAAGCAGTCACCAGTGCGACCAGCACTCATCCTCACGAGCCATTTCATCATAAGCAACTAGCAAATCAGCCTTGTGTTAGAATAAGAGGAAAGATATATGATGCATTTCAATAAAATACAAATACAAAAAGTAAGGAAACTTGTGTTTGGTGGAATATTTCTTCTAACAGTGTTTCTTAGCAACAAGTCTTATACCACTTTAAAGCATGTATATTTCCATTTTAAACGGTGGCACACTTGTAAGGAAAATACATTCGTATGACGAGCAGCAGAATGGAACATACCAGTTGCACTCATGATAAGCTAAACAGCTTATTGTGCTATGAATGTTTGGTGCCATTTATTAGATTAGATGAATACGAAAACAAAGACATATTGATCATTTAACTGTTTCTTCATCTGACAAACAGGGGTCTCAGAAGCACGTGAAAGACCCATTCACAAGCACAACTGTTTGGCACCTCCGCCTCATGCTGGTCACCAGCTTGGACACACACTGCTGTGGGATGGCATTTCATTCTTCAATCAGTGTTTGTTGCAAATCTGCCAAACAGCACACCCACGCTGATTCCACACGTTAGGTGGGGTTGAGGTCAGGACCGAAGGCGGGTTATTCATACATCTCCACTCCCAAATCCTGGAGATAGTCTCTGATAAACAGGAATTGTTACTCATTTCATTTCCAGACTACAGCGATATGCAGCCGCTGACTACAAAAGCTGATTTCAATGTTTTTGCATTGATAATGATGAGCCGTATTTTTACGATGAGGGTGATACGGACTCCACACCATTGCATTGCCTCCTCCAAATCTGCTGCCCCATCGGTGCAGCAGCCAGCAAAGCATTCTTCACACTTTGACCCTACGATCCAACTGCCGTGGGCAGAATCTGGACTCGGTGGTGAACATGACGCTTCTCCACATGTCCAGGCTACAGTACACATGTTGCTGCTAATCAGACGCCAATCAATCAGGCACATGATCGTCAGCCCCCAGGGTATCACAACCGCAATGCAACATTAAATAGCCGTATAGGTCATTTGGCATTGGAAGAAAGAAAGTTTTTTCCTGCCTGCAACCCACATATTCAGCTTTACGATTCATCCCTGAAATGCAAATGATCCTCTTACTAATGTGGCACTATTTAATAGTGAAAAAACAGGCTTTCCAATAGTGTATTTATTACCAATAAATCAATAAAAATTACAAAGTGGAGACTATTTTTGTACCTCACCTTTGTTCAGTCTGAAAATCTGATCTCTCCTTAAATTTTCAAGTAATTTTGATCTTCCCATGACACTAATGTCTTGTATTACCTGATAAGGAATCAACAGGTGACTGTGCTGAGAAAGAAAAATACGTTCAGCAATTTAAGTGGAGAAAAATGAAACTTGGTAGATTGAATGATTTGTGGGAAAACTTGTTACCTTTTAAAAAAAAACTGAAGCATAAACTTTCAAAAAGGGAAAAATGCAACTGAAACTGATGTGTTCTCCCATAAATGTCTTAAGTTCACAGCATAAGCAAAACAGATGACAGAAAGGTTTCAAAGTTTCAACAGACTGGGAAAACAACGCTGCCAAGGTTATTTCATAAGGTCACTACTTTAGTGTCAAATGATCTTTTTACTTTTTACTCCATTAAAACTACCCCCCCCCCCCCCTCCCCCTCCTGTTCCATACCGTCTCCTTCCTCCTTGATGGACTTGGGCTCCGAAACAGCAAAACACTGCATGGTCTCATATTTCTGCTGCTCGTGCTCGTGCTGCTCATCCTGGCTTTCGCTGTGTGGGTTGACCAACATTCGGCAGTTGAATGTGTGGCTGTTCCTCCTTGGACCCTCACTGGACCACGGGACGCCATTGACTGTATGGGGGGGGGGAGCAGCAGGAGGAGAGAAAAAGAAAAAAAAAGGGGGGTAAAAAATTACAATATGGCCTCCTGGGAGTTCGGGTTGACAAATTTAAGTGCAATCAAAACCAAACAGCAGAATGTGGAGATTGGGAACAGCGACGAGCCAAGAGAGGCTACAGTGCTGCAAGTGAACGACTTAATGAGAGCAAGATAAGGAGAATGAAGGCAGAGTAAAAAGAGGAGAGCTGTTGCTGGGTAGAGATCAGTCATAATGAGCAGCTGGAACCCTGAGCCATCCATCCACAGTTGCGCATCACAGCCAGGCCTCCATATGCATGTCCTCCAAAGCATCACTGCCAACATTTCACACATGCACAAACCGCAAAGGAGGCATGTATAGACAACTCATTTCACTTGAACACACTCCCATCACACTCCATCTGGTTTGTGATCTTATTCAGAGTATTGATAATCTCCCAGTATCTGGGACACAGCCCACTGATCATTTCCAGGATACTCTGATCTGTGTTGCTTTCCCTTTTAAATGGCTGAGACCTCAATCCCAATCACCAGCCGAGAAGGAGGAAAGGGCTTAGAGATCCTGACAGGTGGCAACGAGGTATAGATTAAAATCGTGTCATCTGCAGCGATGTAGAAGAGACTGCAAAAACTTATAAAAACTCGATAAACTAACACAGAAACTTGAATGTCCTCTTTTCATTTGACGAGGAGGACAAGCAAAGAAAGACTTTAGAGGGTAGGAAAGAAGGGGAAAGGAAGAACATGAAAATAGGAACTTGTGTGGGAGAGAAAGAGTGAATAATAGAAAAAGTGAAGCTGGGGGAAGGAAGGGTATGAAACGAGAATATAGGAAGCTGCTGACGGGAGAGAAGCCAAAAAAGGAAGTTAATTAGCTGAAAAGGGAGAGCAAGAGGAGAAGAGTGAATGTAAATGTCTGCGCTGAGCATCAGTAACAAAGAAAATGAAGAACCTATAGGTTTTATCTATGCTGCCAAATTAAGCCGTGAGCCTGTTCTCCCCCCCCCACACGCTCCCTGCAGGGGTTTAACCATAAACATTTTAATTAAACTGGCATTCACAATTCAGTAACAACCTTCAAAATTAGAGAAGCAAAGGAAGCATAGAAAGGTTGCAGATGTTGACTCAGGAAAAAAAAAGCGGGATATGTTGTTTAAGCAGCACAGTGAGAGAAACACTGACATGCAGGAAGGCGGGGGGGGGGGCACAGCACAGTAAACGCTGACAAGGAGAATAAGCTAATGTCTAACCGAGGGATTTAGGCAGCAGGTTCTTGATGAACTCGGCATGATCCCCGACATGAAGCACGCTGTAGACACTTGTGCCCATCAGCTCCTCCTGGTTGTAGCGCAGGTACTGGGTGACATTCTCTGACACGAACACAATGTTTCCTTCCATGTTCACCACAAAGAAGAAGCCATCCAGGGCCTGGAAGAGCGAAAAAAAACAGATTGTAACTGTCAAATCTTTCAAATGGATTAATAAAATCCAACCGGCAACACTATTCACTTTTACTTCCTACTAGCAGAAGAACACACTGCAGCTGGGTGACTCATTAAGAGCCTAATCGTCAGTCAATCTGCTTTTAGTCCTGCAGCTTTTGTTAGTTTTGGAACTTTATTAGCCATTTTCAGTTACAGCCTATTTGTGTTTGTTATGTTATTGGTATTATACAGCAGATGTAATGTATATGCATTACTGAAATGCTGGTACATTACGCTACACCTACAGACAGGCGATTAGTTCTCAGAGTGGTGGGTACGTGTACCACTCCTGGAGATGCTAAACATCGGCGCAGCTGGTAGAAAGCAGGATAAAAGCATACGCCTGCAGAGATGGGAGGATGTAGAAGGAGGAGCAGCACTTAATTGAAAGAATACAGCCTCGGGTCAGCCATTATACAAAAGATAGTGTCAATTAGGCTGTCAAATAACCCGGAGCCTTTAAAAGGAACGATGCTGCTTACAAAGCGTTGAAAGCTAAAACACAGGAGACTCGTCTCAAGGTGTCAACTCCTCACCTATTCTTAGATAATCATTACATAAACACTGCACATCTATTGGTTGTTTTTAGAGCTATATTCACAGCATAAACTACACAGTTTGATGCATTCCCGACACTACCTAGTTACAGCTTTTATCAACTGCACACCTCAAGCTAGTCAACTGCTGGGCTAAATTTGGGTTTTGAGTCAACTCTTACATCCCATTTACAATCATGTTAAATGTTCTCCACACTGGCCCTGACACAGCTTTATCGGAAAACAAGCTTCAACACATCTCAGCTGTCAGTGCCTGGACTGAGCCCGTTCCAAAATGCAACACGGTTGTGCAAGTCCATCCTGTATGAGGAAAGGACTTGGACCAAACAGAACAAACACTCCAAAGTGCCAACTCCAGCCTTTCCCCAGACACTATTGCATAATGCTGTCAGCCAATATCGTAATTTACAATGCCCTCGCTAAAAATACACAGCGAAGATGCCTAGAAACAACACAAGTAAATGTACCCTGAATAAATGCAGTGAAAGCATTCACACTTACTGTAGTGTATTCATTTCACACTGTTGTCATGATATGGCAGTTTTACCTTTATTGTGAGAGAAAAGGTAGTGGTTTATTATTATTAGTATAATTACTACTACTATTGTTGTTGTTGCTATCATTATTATAAGAATCAGGCTATTGTATATTAATCCATTAAGGAAATTGGTGGTGATACCACTAATACAGGGAGCTACCTTCCTGCAGGTTTTAGTGTTTCCTTGCTGCAACACAAAATGTGTTTGACAGTTTTTGACCTGCAGAGTGGGAACGTGAGCGAGTTGACTGCCATCTTGCAGACAGATGAGATCAATCAGTTTTGTCTCTTTTGTCCACATGCTTGTCATTTTCAGTCTCTATGATGTAAACCAGAGTACAGCAGCCATTAATCCTGAGCACGCTGTACTAGCAGCTACTGCATACCATGCACTGCTTCAACATTTCCAACCAGATGTTTGATTGGATTTATGAAAAGTGAAACCCCCCCCAAAAAAACCCCTACAATTTATTTTTTTCTTTCTCCTCCTCTTAGCAAGGTGGTTTGTTTTAATAATTTTGGCTCCTTTCCAATTGTTATTAAAGCGATTAACTGACCGTTTTGTGCAATGAGGCACCAACCATATGAAGCAACTTAACAATGCACACTATATATGACAGTACACAGCTGATCCAAGAAGGTTAAAATAACACCATGCTAATGCTTCCTCGCAGCTCTCCTTGTCTCTCTGCGTTTGCATGAACGTGGGCAGCGGAGTGCCTTGGAGAAGGGTCAAAGGGCACGTGGGTGCATTTCCTGCCGAACAGTCCTTCTCTTCACAACAGGCCGAAATAAGGCTGGGGACACGGCCAGAGCGGGTGTGAACGGCCAATCACTGTGTTTTGGGGCTGCTGACAGATGGGAAAGCTTGCAGGCTGCACTGGGCTATATTTAGCCGCAAGTTAGTATGTCAATTCAGTGACGCTGGACTAGGAGTGCTATAAATATTCCATGACAGGACAGATCTAGAGGCGAATGGAGAGAAGATGGGGAGGGAAAAGAGATCTGAACAAGTAGGGAGAAAGAAAGGGAGGGAGGAAATGGGTGAGAGGACAGCCTCAATGGACTGATTCATTCGCCAGGCTGTTGCTTTCTTTCCCATTATATGTAAGCACTTCAGTGGCCCTGCACGATGCAACGAGGCCATTGCTCTGCTTGGTGATTTACAGCCAATCATGGGCAGATACAAGATGTTGGCAGCTTTAACTCCCCACAGCTACACACACATAACCACTGGCCCATCTGTGATTGTTCTCTGTGCATGGCACTCTTCATTAAATGCCAATCATTATTTAAAGAGAAGAGTGTATCACTTTCATGTGGTTTGATAGTACTTCAGTTTCGGTGTGACAATTCGTAACAATTTCCTCACAGATACGAAACTGTTCATTAAATAAACAGTGAAAAAGACATCCGCCCACCTCCAGCATCATTGGTCCCAAGGCATCTTTGTCAATCACGCTTTGGCCTGTTGATGAGACGTCAGCCTTCTGCACCTCCTCTTCATTTGCTGCTGCAGCTTTTTCTGTTAATGCGAAGCAAATAACATGCACTTAAAGACAAAAGAAGAAAAGATACACACACACACAAAACCTGACCCACATGCTTTAAAAAAAGATCAACTGCTGACAAAAATTTTTTACATTTATCAATCTGGTAACAAACACATTTAGTCTTTTGCAAAAACTTGTTGCTGTAACATGAACCAAGCACAGAGTGAAAGGTTGTTGTAAATGATTGCCTCGGAGCACATGGCTGTCACTAGATGGATTACATTGTCCAAAAAAAACAACAAAACAGCGTGTCAACAACCCAAACAGACCAAGTTGCTGCCATGAAGTAAAGCAGAAGGGGTATAATTTTAAATTCATCTAAAAAGTTGAATATAAATCCTCCTAAAGATTATTTTCATGCTACAAGCCAATTGTCCACAGCAAACTAATATTTACACCTCTAGACAATAAAATAACTTAACAAAAAATGATTAAATGTTAAACTAGACTTTCTTACAGCAGCTGAAAGGCCTAGGTTCCACAATTATTCGACTTACTACTGTACAAGGGCAAACATACCAAGTACGACTTCTGCGAACACATGCATGTGACCCAGAATTTACTAGTGGATCAGAGCAAAAAGCTACAGTGTACATAAGAAAAGCTGATGAACATGAAATCCAAGCATTTTAAACATCACTAACTTTTTAAATAGAAAAACTATTCTGCAAATTTCATGCAGAAATGAAAGAAATTGATTCCTGTACCCTTCTGTACCTGCATTGTGCTGCGGTGTGTTTGTCCATGTAATAGGGTTAATAACCAAGCCTTATGTTCAGAGCGTAGGCTGCCCTACTTTTAGAGCCGATGATGAGTAGTTGGAATATGAGTGGGTTGTTTAGGGAGGGTTGGCAGGGGGAAAGGGGGGAATTTAACAGATACACCACAGCAAGAAGAGGGCTGACCATATGGTTGAAAGAAAAAAAAAGAAATCAATGCAGGAAAAAGCTAACTAAAACATGGCTACATCCCTGCTTGATTGGGGTGTAGATGTGTGAAAGCCAATGCAAAGTGCAGGTTTCACTTTGCTCTGTGGGGTTGTGCAGTCTCCCACAGACATATATTCATCTCTTTCAGCATTAATGATGTGTGTATCAGCAGGACCTATCGAAGCCCAGCAGGGCACTGTAGACCAACGCAGCTGCCCAGAGTACAGACCCATCAGTCAGTGTCACGGCGGCTCTCCTGGGCTCTCTGTCAGTCTGCACAACTGTGCCACAGTGCCACGCATAAAGGAAGGAATTGATCAATTAAAAGGATTGTGTAATGTATAATATACAACTGCATTAACGTTCTTATTTAGTAGTGATTTGTTTATGGAGAGCGCGTGTGGGAGAACAGCAGCTACTGCGTAACTCGGCCACCGGCTCATGAAAGGAGGTCTTAACTGCTCCCTCTTGCCAATACAGAAAAAAATCTGCTAAATTCTTGGCTGTGCCATTATTTTATAGGCTCTATAAGTATATTATGCTACATTTTTCTGCCAGTAAAAACAAACCTATACTAAGCATTTCCACTCTGCATTTTAATTTGGAAAATGCACATAAACTGGGATGAATTAACAGCTTATGGCAAAAAGCAATGCATTCATAAGCAACATACATCTATCCATGAGCTACGTGCTTGTGACAGTGTGAATGGATGCAACATAACATCCCTACCTGATTAAACTGTTGCAGCCAATATAAAACCAAACACATTTGGATGAATAAATGACACTACAGCCTGGATGTATATGGGATGTAATTAAAAGAAGGAATGATGTTGGTATGGTGATCCAAGACCTCATCTTGAAGCAAAACCTTCATCATCCCTTCTTCAACAAGTGAAAGAGGAAGGGAATAAATAAGAGAGCTGCAGTAGCTCTCAATTTTAACGATAATAAGCTTTCTTTGTGACAGCTGACTTAAGGAGGGCAAAGCAGAAAAGTACGATTTAGCCCTTGCCTCATTACTCTGCACAAACATTACTGCTCTTAGAAGAGGGTAGGGGATGCAGAGAGGGGGACGGGTCAGAGAGGGAGTATAGGAGTGAGGTGTTTGGGGGGCTGTTTTTTGGGGGGGAGGGGGGACTTGCATCACATCCATCTGGATTACATAACACTTGGCTCTGAGTCACACAAAACAAGATGTCATCAGCGGGCCTGATTCATGCACCTGTAGTAGGTTGCTGTCTTACTATAAGTCAGCCAGCTGGCTCATATCCTCCATCTGATTGGACATTAGGTTTACAACTCTTTGTTAATTTCTAAGAAGACATATATTTTACCTCATGATCTGGCTCCGAAGATGGATAATGAAATTTATATATCAGGAAATCGTTAACCACATAGTTTAAGTACCTAAGCCATATCTTGGTAAAATCTTAATATCTTCTAATATTGGTGACTCATTCAGTGAATCATTGAATATAAAACCTTAAAATAAGTTAAGCAATGGTGCTATGTTGAGCATTTAACCATCACCACATCAGGAATATTCACCATATTGCAACACCTTTTTCAGAGCAGACAGCTACAACTTTGATTTGCAGAAGTGTTAGATAATGTATCAGTTTTGAGCCCAGGCCTTGTAAATCAATACTTTGGTTGTTGCTGTGAACCAGGAACAATCCGGTTTACAGTTTCCTCAACAGACCGTATGACAACATTACAGGCTGTAAAACAAACCTTGCTCTTTTATTTGTCTGATTTGTTTCACAGTTTCCTTCAGGATTGCACATTTGTCAGGTTTGACATTGAAGTTGTCGATGTCATTGAAGTTGGCGAAGATCAACTCGGCGAGCTCTTCAATGTATTTGTTCTCGTGCTCACGGTTGCGCTTCTCGTTGCTCCGCTTGGGACTACAAGAGCAATAAGAAACCAGAATGTAAGGAAGATGCACACACTCCTTTCAGCAAACCAATTGGAAATGATAAACTATATGATGCCGTCTTACCTGGGCCCTATAGGTTCGGCAGAACATTCTTTGCGTTTTCGTGACTCTGCCCTGGCAGGGTCAGATGAGTTATCACCAACTCCACTCATCCTCAATGCATATCAGCGTCTGAAAAACATACACACAAAGGCAGAAACACTTTATTCATACAGTATTTTCAGCCTCTAATTACCAGACAACAAACTTGAACGCTAAAACCCATGCAGAACACAGGGCCTGTGTTCATGCCAGCATGGGCATCTGCACACACAAGCCTGTGCTGAGGACACAGGTTGAATCACTCCAGGAGAAATGAGCAAAAATGGAGCACAGATAGAGATTCAATCATTTCTCTCCGATGGTGCGGCTCTCCCAAGAGAGGCAGAAATGAGAGCACGGCGCTTTGCCCACAGCACCAGACTGTGCGCTCAACCATGCACCAAGTAAAACTCATTTGTTACATGGAAACAAGCAAAGCCGGCTCACATTAAAGCAAGAAGGGTTTCACAATGACAACGTGTGCCATGGTAAAAGTTCTGGAAACACGTGTCGCCTATGTAGAATTGTGACAGGAGTCACTCAAAAACTAAATGCAAGATGCATCTCATCTGCCGTTTCTGAGATTATGTGACAGCAAGGAAGATTTTACCAGGCAAGAAACCTTCTTCAGACTGTTTTGTGTTATTAGAAGTGACAACATGGGGGCTGTTGCAGTTACTAGCACCAACCACAGATAGTCTCATGTAGGGGTTTTGTGGAATTTGATATGAATGCTATTATGGCATTTTTTCTCTGCACCACTGATTCAAGCATTTTTCATATTCTCACATATCCTGTTTTGTCATTTCACGTCTAAATAAGCCACAGAAACAGGATAAATCAGAGCTGCTTTATTTTGCCACTTGCAGGCTTACTGCAGATGTGATGCCTTCAAAAAATCCTGAGGGGGTGAATATAATATATAACTGCTTAAAATGTTTAAAAATTTGACCTTTTGCAAAGCTTATAAAATACATTTGTTTGGTTGGGGTCTGCTCAGCAGACACAGAGGTGGAGCAGAAAAACAATCCAGTTGCTTGTTTGAAAGAAAATTGCCATTATACACACGTGTACTGTGGACTGATCACATGCACTATGGCACAGCTGACCCAAAGGTAGCTTGAATAAACATCTGAAAGGCGATTTGAACTTTGCGTTTACACACATGGGGCTCAATCCTTTCATTTTGCAAAGCCAAAATCTCCCTTTTCTTTGGGGGATCATTGAGTAGTGGTCAGCTGCAACATTAAAGGCCATCTGGATCAACAGATGACCAATGCTCCTTGATTCCTAAAAGAAAAGTGGGGCACCTTATTTTGTGGAAAGAAGCCAGCTCTTCAGACTTACAGTGAGACTGGTACGTGCCGAAGTTAAGACGACTTATGTAACAACTGCGGCACGTTTGCTTAAAACCTGCTGGAGGTAGAGTGGAGGCATTTTAATAGCTTTAGAGTTTATAAAACTTTGAGGACATCTGCAGGATGGATTACAGTGTAGCTGATGTGCTTCCATTAATTCAGTGCAAAACCATAACCCCTTTTGCTCATTATGGTCAATTAGATCATTAAAAGTTGTAAACCAGAGCAAAGACTAAAGAAAACTAAAATACCTGAGTATTCCATAAAACAATGAAATCATGAGCCAATACTTATCCGATGATGCCTCTAACTTTGTATGCAAAAATGCCTTTAATACTGCTCTTACGCTTTCCCTAAAAGCCACCACAGGCTGAACTTAATGCCAATGAAAGACCATCAATTATTGATCTAAGTACTGCAATGTCTTATTAATTACTGTACTACCATCCTCTGAAAACCTGATGGCAGCTAATGGACTCTGGTTAAATATATAGGAGGACTCCATACATACAAGATGGAAAATGTTTTTACCCAAACATGGTGGTGAACAAATATCTGCATGAAAAAATGTCTCGTTTCAGGATCGAAGCAGAGAAAGACAATCAGGACAATGGAGTTAAAAAATCTAAGTCTTAACTAATCACAGTGACCAAGGTTGGTGCATGCTGTGTTGCGATACACTCTCGGCTACTTTTACCATGGAAACTGCTATGACACGCATGCTGCTTACTGCTCAGCCCTTACATAAGCAAGGAACTGAGCAAAGAACAACACGATTTAGAGCAGAACAGAATGGCATGAAGCACACAGGAGCAAGCTAAACTAAAAAGAGAGGTAGTGACCATCCAAACTTGAATCTGGCTCCCTCCTGGCCTGAAGTGACCTACTTTAGACTAATGATGGTGCCTGTGCTCAAATGGATGAAGTCAAAGCAATGGTGATTGGCCAGAGAGATAGAGGAGACTCTGAAGGGTAAAATATGCTCTGTTGACAAGTGGCTTGAGCACCACTGTTGACCTGTGCAGAAAATGGACAGATACTAATACATAAACAATGGTGTGCACGTGTCCTTGTATTTTACCCTTTCAAATGCCATCAGGGTGTCTTTATGCTGTAGCACTATGGTGTCCACTGAAAATGTAGCAGTCTGTATGGCAGAGGTTATGCGCTTTTATTAATGACAACAGAAACAGGCCATTAAACTCTAATAGCCAAGTGCTGCTCTCTGTTCCAATTGGTTGTGTTGGGGCTTTGAAGCACAAGTTACCATGGGGATTTTAGACCTGATTGGTTGCGTCTGTCCCGCTGGGCCAGATATGATTGGTTGCTTCCATCTCCTTGACATGACAGTAACGACGGGTCATTGTACATTGAGACAAATAAGAGAGACTGGAAGTGCCGGGCACGTTTCAATGACACCGACGCAGACAGCCGGGTAAGTCTGCTGGTAGGCCGCTCCTGCTGTGGTGGAGTGGGGGGAATCTTAACATGGACAGACTATCAACTTCTCATTCAAGAGAAGGATTTGGATTCCTGAGAAAGCTGTAAACTGTAAGCAATTCTTTGTGCGTTTGCCTCTTTACTGTGATGTTGATTCAATATCTATACAGCATGTCTCCTCTGTAGATCCTCTCAGCAGTTACTATGACAACAACAACTATGCATCATATGTCTAAAGTTGCCAGCAAGAGCTGTGTCAATATCTCAGGCCACGAGTAGAAAAACCCTTCAAGCTTAATTGTTCTTGGACACCACAAGCATCAGTAAGTGAATGACAGCATGTTGTCTCGATGGCTTGGCATCTATATGATATAATTCTCATCCACTCCTCCAGCTCAAAGGCAAATCTGTCAAAGAGTGTCTCTGTATATCATCTTCTCTGCCACAATTTACAACTGACCGACACACTCAGACATTAAAGCTGTCATCTATATGATGGTTAATAAAGGGGGATGACAATGATGACACGATTAATTGCAGGTAGTCCATTGTGCTGCATACTTCTTCATTTTAAACCAAGGTAACAAAAATATGAAAATTGAATTAAAATAAATTTGTTTGCCCCCATACCATTATGTTAGATTTTCAGACTAATTTTACTGAACTGATTTCTCTTTTTCTTATAGTATTGTGATAGTTTTATAGTGTGTCTGACCAGCTGGTGATGCTAAATCATTTCCATATAGATTAAGAAGTTTTACCTACCTACCTATCTATCTATTCTACATATCCTACCTACAATAAAAATTCCCCAAAAAATAATTGGAACTCTACACCTTTGAGCTTGTTTATTATTGGTGCTGAAAACCTCTGTACATCACTGCTGGGCATTTTGCATTGTTATAAATTAGGCATAGTTTACAACGAGAAGTGAGAGCAGCATTGGCTGTACTGCCTGTAAAATATTACCAGCTGGAGGGGCAAACAAAAGCAACATGGTACAAAACATTTAGCTTCTTGACACAGGATGACTTTCATAAATACAATGTATTTAATGCTCTTCTGACATGCAGCGCAAGACTTACTGCTACCAAACCGAGCAGCACATCTGTAACAAATATTAAGTAACAAACCTTTGGTAAATGCATAAGCATGCACGATCACTAAGCTAAATGATTCATAATAGTTTGCAGCAGATTGATGCAAAACCTGCTGCAAAAGTATTATAAGTGGACTTGTACTTGTATAGCACTTTTCCAGTCGTGCAGACCACAAAGCGCTTTGCACTATACATATTACATTCACACCTCGATTGGCACATCGTGGGGCAACTTGGAGTTCAGTGTCCTGCCTAGGAACTCTTCAGCATGTAGTCAAGAACGGCTGAATTTGATCCGACAGCCTGCACTTTCACCTGAGCTACAGCCACCCAAATAATGATGTCCAAATAGAAAAACTGCAATCATAGATCAGCCTGTGGTGGCCATTACCGACTCGAGGGCTGATTGGGTAACCTCATTATGTATAAGAAAGATTGGCATATTCTGAAATGCATCCATTAAAATTACAGCTCATCAAGCTGTCAGCTCATTCAATTCATTAGTACAGTGAACTGAAACATATGGTCCATCAGTCTTTATTGAGCGCCTTGTGTTTGTCATGCACTGTGTGAAATTAGTACAATGCCAATCAGGATTGTCAAGTTTGAAACAGGCAAGACGAACAGAGGCGACGCCATGGCTAAATAACTGCTCTTCAAAACTCAAAGAGCTATAGATTTGAAGGATAATATACAGGCATGTTTGTTAGTGTGAGCAGGGGTGAGAAGGAGAAATGCTGGAAAGGAGACAACTTAGCTCAGGGTTAATGTTTCACTGATCGTCATACTGTTTTGGAAATATTAAAAAAGGACAATAAGAAACCCTACAAAGCTACTGGCAAACAGCCTCATTATCTTTCCTTCCAGTTTAAACTTCATTTGTAAAGTGGGAGACACCCATTTCGCACTTAAACCTAAAATGCTTTGTAACGTTTGCTTGCCCAACTGCTGGATGTTGCTGACAAAGCACTGGCAGAAAATCTGAGTGGAAATGATGCTGGATCATGAGGGTTATAAGTGCAGATGCTATTCTGTAGAACTGCTCTGCACCTTTAAAGCTCTGGTGGGCTCAGGTCTCCACTTACAGAAGTGTAGTAGTAAACGTGGTAAACACCTCGACTCATCCCTCATCCCGTCTCACATAAACACACAAGAAGGCTACATTAGTATATATTTGTGCTTTGACAGCTCAGCTTTGACTCTGAACAATTCACACATGGTTACAGGTTTTAGCTTCATCTCATCTATATGACAGATTCACCGGAAAAAATAACAGGTTTAGATTTTTAAACCATTACTATAAGATATTTACTACGAAACTGATGATAAAGATGCCAAAATATCCAATAGTTTAGCACCTTTTATGTACAAGAAAGTTAAGTATAAGTAGTATAAAGGTAATGACCAAACTAGAAAGACTGAGAAATCAATTGACTTTGAGAGGTGCACACGAGGGAGACGACCAAAGGTGAGTGCATGTGTGTGTCATTGCTTATATCTTAGGTGTCACATGAGCAGACTCTCCAGGACTTAGCTGGAGCCAACCAGTCTGGCGAGGAAGGAATGCAGAGACAACAAGGTACTGCTCCCTGAGGTCCTGCAGACGACCACGTTCCCTCCTGTCAAACTCAGCTGGTACAACCTGCGCATGATGCGTTGCATTAAAAATGCTGTAAACACAACACACACACACCACACACAGCTATCTGCATATATGATAGAGGATGTAATGAACTTAAAGAAGCAGTACAAATTGCAGTTGTAGTACTTTTTAATGGGTTGTAAAAATACATGCAAAGAAAAAAACCTTTTCTCACCAGCTTTCCCTTTTCTTTTGTTCCTTTAAAAATAAAAGACTCATGCAGCATGCAAGTACAAAAAGCAAGGCAAAAAAACCAAACAAAATATTCAGGGTATTCACAACCGTATGGGTATGGCAATGTTACACTTGGGAAGTTTTTTGTTTTAACTACGCAGAAATAGTTGTTTATAACATTATGTAAAATTTGTCCTGCTTCTTGTAAGAACAGTATTTAATAAATAAACATGTCAATTCTGGAATATGCTGCAATTCCCAACCTCACAAACTAACTTCACACTATGCAAAAAGCCAGCTATGAGGCCAAATTGCCCACTCTGCTATGCTGTCAGTATTTAAACACTCAGCAGTAATATCTGCATTCAGAAATTAAGGAAAAGTTCAAATAAGTGAAAAAAAAGTTAAGAGCATCTTAAAGAACAATCTTATTCAATCTTAATGTAGTAACAAGTTTTGCAGAAAAAAACCTGATTAGTGAGGATATAAATTCAACACGTATTGGGTGTCTTTTTTGTGTTTAACTGTGAAAAAACAGGAGTCTAGATGGCAAAAGCAGCCAATTTTAATCAACATTTCTTAAACTGAATCGAATGCAATAGTTTTTTTTAGTAAATAGTATCAGTTATGATAAATACCTCTAGCATATTCCAACATTCACTCAGTTTTTAACTGGAATAATAACAGATTTTTTATGCATATAAAGGAATTTATATGCAATATAGGAATGTGCATTTGTTTCTATAACAAAGTATTTCTATGCATTTTGCATGATTCTAACCTTAAATTTCACAAACCTCCAAACTTTTTCCCTTAAAATGATAGTTACTTCTACAATGACTACAACAGTATTTGCCTGCTACAACCACTCAGCGCAAACCAGTCAGTATGCAAATCACAAAAGAGTGATAGCGTTAAACACTGAATCACCCATTAATGTCATCGTATCATGGAGGAAAAATGTATGCTGGGAAAACAAAAAACACTGTCTGAATGCCAAAGGGGAGAGGGTATGTGCCAGTGTGCCATTCTGGTAATCATGTGGGTTAGCAGGGCTTTTGATTATAGACACACCCAATGTTTCTAGAGCTTAGTGGGCTGGGTATGACTATGCATTAAACTAGAGAGAAGTGTTTGAAGTTTACTGCACTATAATAACAAAAACCCTCCCAGAAAGAGCAAAAACCTCTGTGGGGTACTGAACAATGTCTCGCTGGTGTGTTATCTGTCCTCACATTGCGTCTCACTGCAAAAGGCCCCGAGAGAGAAATGGGGAACAAGAGTGCACCAATAAAGGCTGCTTCTGGAGGGCTGCAACATGGGCCATTTATTTTCCACAAACTGAGGAGGAAATCATGACAGAGGAAGGGCCCAAAGGACTCATGTCTTCTCATTTTACCTCTCAGTATGTACAAGGGTGAGAAGACGGGCTGAGAGTGCCAAAACACACAGAAACATGTTAGATTCATGTAAGATGGTATTTAAAGCAAAACGCTTATTTAAACAATATCAGTTTCACCAGAACGCAAGGGAGGCGGAGCCAGTAATGAACTCTGGCCTTGCCGACAGCTGCTGTTACCTTGAACCAGATGTTGTCATATCAGGTTTGGGTCATTGTAGAAGCAGAGGAAGATGGAGTGATGGATGTGATGATGGGTACAAAGACTTATAATGACACTGAAACCTTGAATCTTTGCTCAATTTTATAATACTTGAGAGATGGCCATGTCTGTGAACATGTACAGGGGTAGAATGAGCGTTGACTACAAGGGGAAGGAAACAAATATGGGGGCAAGAGAGAGCACCGAAATGAAGTCAAGAGCCTGAGGTTCACCGAGTGTAATGACTTGTGTTTAGTAAACATTGTGGGAGGGAATCAGCGTCTCAAATTCACCACTGCACTTCTCCGTAGATTGCCTGTGTCACCCAAAGCTTAAAATCAACACTTTTTACTGATCCACTTCCCAATCTTTCACCTATAAGTGTCATTTTGCTGTCTGTGAGATGAAATCCTGAAAAAAACTAACCAAACCAATAAAGTGGACAACCAACATGTTGACTGCTGCTGATCTGATCAACAGAGATATGCAAATTGCTTTGAGTTTGTCCACTCTCAACTCACTGCAAGGTAATGGCTCTAAAGTG
This sequence comes from Pseudomugil gertrudae, assembly GCA_037177535.1. NCBI lineage: Eukaryota > Metazoa > Chordata > Actinopteri > Atheriniformes > Pseudomugilidae > Pseudomugil > Pseudomugil gertrudae. The sequence goes on from JBAMHV010000019.1 coordinate 11,956,173, forward strand.
CAACTAAGAGTCAGCCCCCCCCCCCATTTACTGAAAGCTGATCACACTCATCAATCTTTAATGCTGGCAGTCACTTCAGGATGTCGCAGGATGAGAAGCAGAGGGCTTTCTGTATAATAAGCACATGATGCTGGCCCCTGGCTGTCACAGAAAAAACACACATACACAGAAGGGAAGATTGTGGGAGAGGTTTACAGGAGTGTCAATTACCAAAAGATGACAGAAATGATTAACTGATTGTATAAATAAGCATCTCCTTGCAACAATCTAGCCAACAATTCATCTGTTGCCAAGACCTGTGCCAGCGAGTAGCTTCAGATATCAATGAAGAAATCAGATTGATATAAAGGTGAGGTGTAATGCTGGAATACAGGGAGATTACCAAAAAAAAAAGATATTACCAGTTTTTTTTAATGCTAGATAACATGTTTTAGGAGGGATTTTCTTTAAAACAAAAACCCGAACCTCACTCTAAGCTCTTTAAACCTTGGGCAGTTTAGAACTGCCAATTAAAAAAAACTGCTATATTTCCCACTATAGAAGGCATGTTTATGTCAATAAAGCTTCTAAGAGAGAGCTGTGTGCAACATATCGATTCAGCCTCCCAGCTGACCTTTACTCTCTCAAGCCATGCACATCCACCACATCAATGCATGATCAACGTGCAGGAGGAAGTTTGGTTGAGTTACATTGCAAACTTTCACGATTTTGTTGCTTCATTTAGCAGCTTTTCAGATCACCTTTCCTTTCTGCAACTTATTATTTAGAAAATATGCAACTACATTCGACAAGGATGCAAATGTTGAGATTGTGTGTAAATAAACACATTTAAAAATTGAGTGAATGTAGGTTGCTTGAATCATTTTTCCAGAATCTACTTTCATACTTCCAAGAATGTATTGCAGAAAATGACAAAAATCTGAATATAAAAATGCATTGTTAAAACACACACACATACATATATATATATATATATATATATATATATATATATTTATACATATATATATACACATACATATATATATATACACACATA
>JBAMHV010000019.1:11960114-11986506 GCA_037177535.1 Pseudomugil gertrudae
CCGATCCTGAGGCCCCCAAACTGGATCCCCTGAACACCTCGGCTGCGCCTAGAAATTCTGTCCATAAAGGTTATGAAAAAATATCTTCTTCATATCTTCTTATACTGAAAGCTGCTTTTGATACAATGCTTCCAAAAGTCAAAACTCAGAAGCTTTAAAGTGTGTACTGAAAGCTGCATAATTAAAACCCTATAAACAAATGCTACATTTTATAGTGATCATTTTTCCTCCAATATGCAAATAGACAAATAACTAGAGAATCCCAGCTGTAAATTACAGCTAAAGAAAGAAAAACTTAGAATGTACATGTATTTGGGTTACATACATGAAAGTGACTCCAATATAAATCTAAAAAAAAATAAATTCAAAGTAAACGAACACTTTGCAAACACTGCACACGCCATGCAAGCCAGCTGAAGGGATGCACTCACATGATACCATGCTGACATGAGAGTACATGCATAGTCATAAGCTAATACATGAAAGTTACTGCATGTTCAGAATTGCTGCTCACATACGTGAAATTGGATTTGCAAGAAACGATTTGTGTTTTTAGTTTTTAATGCAACAAATGAGCATTCACAGCTTTATTTCTTGATGCTCAGCAAAACACATGCTATAATACAGAAGAATGTACAGAAAACAGGTTGCCTTTCACAACAGGGAACACCATTGGTACAAATAATGTACAAAGTTTAGGTAAAAAGGCTGAACTAAATGAGATGGAACGATTTATGTAACAATTATTAAATACCATGCAGTTGGTATCGTCAAAACAGTGTGCCATGCCATGAAAATAAGATACAAGTGAGACCAAGACTTCCTCTAAACCAGTGTTTCTTAATTCCATTCCTCAGGCCCCCCTCTGCACGTTTTAGAGGCAACCCTTCGTTAGCACACCTGAATTCAATGAATGTCTCGTTAACAAGCTGCAAAGAATGTCATGGACAGGTTCATGAATTTGAGTCAGGTGTGTTAGATAAGAACATGTGTAAGACATGCAGGGCAGGGGGGCCTGAGGACTGGAATTGAGATACCCTGCTCTAAACTAAGATTGAATTCACACCTGATAGTTTGCTAAACTCAACACCATTGGGGTCTCTGTTCATTTAGGAGCTGCAAACTTCGTCCGGATTGAGTTTACTTTCAAAGTGCAGTGTGTTCAGCAGAGGAGAAACGCTACTGAAGAACAGGAAACAAAAAAAGTCATCTATTGGTAAAAGCAGGACAGCATATTTTAATACATAAGAACAAAATATGGAGCTGCAATAAATCCCAGCAGTCTTAGCTCAACCATATTTGTCTCGAAGCTTTTACGTTGTTCCCACAACACGTTTAACCACAATGCACCTCTACATGGCAAATTATTCTGCGGCTACTTAGGGGCTGCATATTTGTCTTGAAGTTTTAATAACATATCTTAAAAAAGGATTAATAGAAATTATTTGTCACAGCTGGAGCAACTGCTTGTCACTGTGCTTATTGTCAATTTGATAGGAAATCAGTTGTTGATGCCTTCTTGCACAAACCAACTTTACACCAAATTCAAAGTGTCATCTCTGAGAGCCGCGCTGGAAAGAAAAAAAACCACCTGCAGGGTCAGAGAGCGACCCAAACAGATGTCTCTACACAGTAATAAAATAGCCGTAAGACACCAATATATATATATAAATAAGATTACTTCTGAAAGAGGAGAAAATATTGGAACAAATGAAAATTTTGGTATATCATGCACTACAAGCTGGGGAATCCCTTCTCCTGGGTGGAGAGAGTCATTGTAAAATGTTATTGCTGTGGGCAGGAAAGACCTTCTGCTCTAGTCCTTATTGCAGCGGAGCTGAAAACACCTCCGACCGCTGATACTTGCTTGTTTAATCAGTATATTGCACAGTGTGTGCGCGTTACTGGGTGAGGTTCGGAGGAAAGTTGAAGGAAAATGACAAAATGTAATCAATGTTAATGCATGACAGCGTATTACCTGTAGCTGAGGTCATGAGTAGTATCCATCCCAATCTGTATAAATCCACCTTACAAGAAGCAGTTATGATAAACATCAGACCTTGGTGAAGGTCAACAGAAAAACCGCTCTTGCCCTTCTGCACTTCACAAACAAGAAAATTAAAGTCAAAACTTTCATTATTACATTCCTCTCACTTCTACCTTCCATTTTCTCCCACTCTTCTCAAGCTCAGAGTTTTCTTCCAGGGGAGGAATTTCCTCGGTTTCAACAGTCACGTGCTCAGTCTCGGTCCAGCACTTGATCTTTGGTCTAAATGACAGAGCAAAGTCTCAAAACACTCTATTGAACTACTATTGCAGTGATCGTTTTTAGCTGGCAAAGTGGATCAAAAACTGATTTACAACAAAGTGAATCAGCTATCTAAGTTTTTTTTACTTAGAAGGTCAAACCACTGGTATCAAGAAGAGACGACATCACTGGAGATTGCAGAAACTACTGAAATTGGGTTATGAAGAACGCTGCATGCATACACACACCCACACGTACATGCACACATATAGTTACAATTTCTATTTGTTCATGGTTTATTCAGTTCTTTCTCCTGATTGTGTCCGTTATGTTTTCTTTATTTACAGGCATAGAAAATTGTTGCAGTTGATGTGGCTTGTTTTGAGGTCATTTAAAAATCCTGAATGATCTCGTTTGGTGGTCATTTAAATGTTTGGTGAAATCAAATCAAAAGAAAAAAAACTTTGGCAGAAATCAGGTTTGTGTTTAATAATTAAAGCAAGAACATTTCCACACGCACAATGTGAAAAGCAACTCGGAAGATTGGGGATGAACAATTGTGTAGCGATGAGAAAACTACTAATCAGTGATGCTAGCTAGAGAAAAGCACTTCGGTTTGCCAGGGAGTCTAAAGATTGGACTCTGGAGCAATGGAAATACAGTAGGTCATGAGGTCTAATGAGTCCAGATTTACTCTGTTCCAGAGAGGTGGGCGCATCAGGGTAAGAAGAGAGAAAGATGCATGCATTAGTGCCTACTGTACAAGCCTGTGGGGGCAGTCTATGACCTGGGGTTGTTGCAGTTGGTCAGTTCTGGAACCAACAACATTTTCCCAAGCAATGAGGTCAGCAGACTACCTGAAAATACTGAATGAGCAGGTTATTCTATCAATCAGAGGTGGGACAAAGTCATTGCAAGTCAAAAGTCCCAAGTCAAGACTAGCAAGTCTCGAGTCAAGACAAAAAGTCCAAAGTCAAGTACAAGTTTTTAACACTGAGTCACGGCCAAGTCACTGTGAGATCTTTATCAAATTATGTTTTTTTTAATAAATACTGAAATGTTAAGTTTATACAAAATAATAATTTTCTGAAATGTGTGCTTGTTTATTTAAACACTTCTTGAAATTCAACATTTGTGTTTACAACACACTGTCCTGTAAAATATTACCAGAATGTTATTTCCATTTATCCAGTTCAGCAGTGGGCGGGAAGCTTTCAGAAAAGTGAATGATGTTAACATAACATAAATTTGTCAAGTTGAGTCTGAAGTCATTAAATTCATGACTTCAGTCTAACCCGAGTCCAAATCATCTGACTCAAGTCCACATCCCTGCTATAAATACACTTTTTCCCTGATAGTTTGTGCATATTTCTACCCGACTTAAATTGTGGGAAGTGCTAAACAAAGCTTTGTGCAGGAATTCGACTCTTCCATCATCATCATCATCATCATCATGAGGTGGTGAAGTAGTGGTTAGCACACCGTAACCGCACACGGTGACCTCACAGTAAAAAGGTCACCGGTACAAACAGTGGCCTTTCTTTGCAGAGTTTACATGTTCTCTCTGTGTATGTGTGTGCTTTCTGTCCGGGTACTCTGACTTCCTCCCACTGTTCATGCATGTTAGTGTAATTCCCTAGGTGTGTGTGTGAAAGGCTGTTCGTCTCACAGTGTTGGCCCTGTGATGGACTGGCGACCTGTTCAGGGTGTACCCTGCCTCTCGCCTGGTAACTGCTGGGACAGATCCCAGCTCCAATCAACCATGGATCAAATTCAGCTCTATAGACAATGAAAGATTAATACATATCATTTTAATCTTCTTATCAAGAATTTTAATGTTACCCATGTTATATCCTTTGCTAGGGAGTTAATATAAGGAATATCCCAATCTTGTTTTCATTTAATTTCATGTTCTAGGTAATAATTTTTTTCAAGAAAGCTGTTTAACTGTTCATTGTAGTCATTTGGCACTTAATGATCTACTTTAGCTACTTAGCCTGCAGATGTTGCAGGGTCATTGTGTTAACAAGAGTTTGGCAGCTAAAACATGTAATGTAGCATATTGTTTCAAAAATTAAAGCCAGTGCCCTGGAGCTGTAATGTGGCTGTTAGTGGCCAGAGAGCCACATAATCACTAAGAAAAAAGTGTGAGTGAATGCAAGAGGATGATAAACAAAGGATCTGACAAATTTGTCCCAATCACTTCCAAAATGATGATTATACCACTGCAAAGGAGTGTCAGGTGATGCAAGATAACAGAGGTTTGACATTCCTGATTTATCATGAATGCATGTCAGGTTCTGAGAAATGGAAGTGATTACTAATAATAATAAGTCATCACTAATAATGTGTTAACTATGCCTTTTTAGTGATGTAAAATAATAAAAGATTTGTTTACTAAGCAGTTAGAAGTAGTGGAGGAGACTAGTGGCGTAAGGAAAGGTGGTGTGGTGGACTTTCCCAACAGCAGAGCCTCATAGCTGAAACAGTCCGGGGGGGGAGGCTCTCCACAACTTTCAATAAGTCCTGGAGAAAACACTGTCACTTCCATAACAAGAGAAAAAGATTCCTTCTTCAGGTGCGACTGTCTCACCGAGTATGTAGAGGACCAAGAAAACAAGAAGGCCAACAGGAGAACTATAGTTGTTTTTTTAAATGACTGTATCCGAATGAGAACAGTTAGTTACATTATTGTCCCTTTATGGGAAATTTGTTTTCACAGAAAACTGTACAGTTGTGTTGTGCTTTTTAACAATTTACATACATGTTTCGACATACAACGAAAAACAAACACCAATGACAAAAAGCAGCAGGTCCTGATACAGTGAGATTAATAATGCCAGAATGAATGCCAGCAGAAAGACAGGGGGCGTCTGCACAAGTGGTCACTTGAATAGTTTTGCTAATGCTTACTTTCATGCATCAATCCAGGTTGTGTCATGTTTTCACGCATCATGTGCACATAACTTTTAACTTATCTTGCTTTTAAAATCATGATAATTCATTATTTTTTTGTAAATTGTTATTTGCTGCTTGTTTTCCAGCTTTCTTTGCAATATCTGTAATGCTTTTGTTTTTTTTCTTTTAAAAAAAGCACTTTAAACAATGAAATGTGCTATACAAACAAAACTACCTTGCTAAAATTTTTAATCATATCACTAGTCATCTGTAACTACATTGTGTGCACACATCAATCAAAGCTTAGCCTCATAAGAGATATACTTGAGAGAGAGGGGGGGTCATTTTGTAGACAGGAGTAACCTTGTGTCTTGCACAGAGGAGGTGATTAATGCTTGGTGTGACCTAAACAAAAATAAACCTACTTGTAAGTTAGAAATGCAAAAAAAGCATTAAAGATGTCACAAAGATGAATGAAGCCTTGGTAAATGCACACACTACAGGGTAAAACTCCCATCATCACCAAAAGCTGTCACTGAAGCATATGTGCATATCATTTTCCCAATTCACTCTTTGTCTAAACATATGTTGGTATTTAGGAGGCCAAAGGTCATCAGGTTTAAGGTTCAAGCCCCCCTTAAAAAAACATTAGGGTCAATTAAATAGTAAATGGTTATAGATGTTCTCATTACACAAAGCAAAACTATCCTTAACGTGACAGAGGAAAAAAGGCCTTTTTTGTACAGCTTTTAGTGTTCAAGGCGGCACAAGGCACAGGCAGAGGGACCACAGGAGACGAGCAGAAAAAGCTGTCTGAAACCAAAGATTTGTTGTGAGTAGTTGTTATCTTTTCAGTACTTTTAGATACAGGCACCTTCTGGGTGAAAGGCTTCAACACCAAGGTTGAGCTAACAATGCTTACAAGCTAGCTAATCTGGTTCATGTCACATGGGACAAAGGGCACATAGTACGTATGCAGGAAATTGACCATATAGGCCAGGTCACAGAAGGGCTAAACACCAATGGAGCCCCTGCTGGGTGCTTTTTAAATGCTCCACTAATGGTTGTCAATTGAATGAGAATCAATACTGATGTCCACCCTAATGAAAATACCTGGCCTTTTAGCTCTGCTAATGCCAAGGCTTGGTCAAGTGCCTCTTCCTTACCCATTTGGATTGTATCTGGTGGGATGAGAGGTTGGAGGGGCAAATGGGAAACTGGAAGATGGCTGTGGTGGGGGGGTGTCAGACATACCATATGTATAACCTGAAAACTGAGGTATATGTGACAACTGAAGATGAAGAAAACTTAAGATAATAAATATTTAGAGATGCTTTTCCAGGAGGTTATGTTCCAGAGCACAGATGACCACGTCCACAGCGCATGCTGGATCAGCAGAATTAAGCTGAAGTCCCGGTTAGGCTGAGGGAAGCCTGTATGTGTGCAGCTGAGATGTGTAAACAAGAGTCAGCTGAGAGGAGGGAGGAGAAGGGGATTTGCACTGATCACTACATTTTTATAGTTCTCACACCCTTGTACAGTCATAGGCTGCTGAATACACACCCACTTCCGGAAGTTTGCAGGCTCCAAATATCCAAAAGACCATAATAATAAAAAAGGAGAACAAAAATAAAGAGGGTTCATTATGAGAAGATGATTTTCATACCCATCTATAGTATGTTTCAGTCTGAAACCTTTCTAAAGCCCTGTTGTTTACATGTTGGGATGCCCCAGAACAAGCAAAGCCTTTTATACTCATTTACGTCAGTGGAAGAATGCAGCTATACTGGATTTCTCTGAGGAGAGGTTAGTTGAACAACTGGGCACAACTTAAACATTTACATTACAAGAAGTTTCTGTGTAAAAGGCTTTTGCTGATGGATGACAGAGTACAAATCAAATATATGAAGATTTATACCCACTTAAATGTTTATGCAAAGGAGAATACAGTTTAGCTTGTTAACAACCCCCCATAACCTACTATGACTGAAATGCTGAGATGTGTTGTAAAAAAAGATGAGTCATAATGCGAGCGCAAATGCTGAAACAAGCATGAATGCGGAGTTATGTTAGAAAGGGTGTGAGTAGAAAGAATAACTTGTGTGCACAACTGATTAAATAATGTTTAAAGATAATCTGAAACTCATCTTATGACTGGTCTGCATGCAAACCATCATTCATGCTTAGGAATGTGTGTGTCCACTATCTTTTACTGCCCGTCACATTTAGTAAGGAATTAGTTCCCATGGAGCCTGAGGCTGTACAGTGGAGGTGGGCTCAGGATGAGGTGGTGCTATGTTAGTGCAGATGGGAGGGGGAAGAGAGGGTCAGCTGACATAACGATGTCACTTTACCAGCCATAGACTGAGACAATGTGACAGGCCCACAGCAAATGCACACAGAGACAGCAGATCTGGGCTACAAAATTAGACTATGTCTGCAAGTCTGTATTGAAATTATTTGGATAGAGGGCGGAAAGATTATATCTGCTCCACTCAAATAAAGTGTGAGCACTGCAATAATCTATGGAGCACGTTTAGGGAGAACTTTAAACCCTGGCATTACCTGATTAAGACTGCTACTTCTCAGATGAGGAACATGTAATTGGACAAGACAGCAAAGAACCAAGTGAAGCACCCTCCTCTTCCTTTTGCCTTGTGATTTTCTCCATTTGTATCGCGATTTACTGAAACACTCGGTGACAGCCAGGTCAAGGGTTTTCTTCTTTAGTAAACGCTTTGACTTTTTTAGCAACTTAACGGGAGTTAAATCAATTGTTAGTACTGATAGAATCAAACAGTACTGACTGCACAGCCCATGTTAAGAATAAAGTATACCTTACAACAGAAGAAACACAGAATGACCATATATGCACAACTGTATATATGATGCAATTACAAATTCACTATTCTTACTGAAAGTGAGCTAGAAAATGTCAGACGACCTCTTAAATTATTATCTATATATTTAATCTATACTGACAGAAGATATAGACTGAACGACGACACCTCATCTCTTATCTTCCTGCCATGATTGCCAATAATGTCAACAAAAGTTTAGTCCGCTTCCACAGAAGAAGCAACTCTGTTGAGTGTAATCTCTTCTACGCTGCCAGATTAAATGTTTTGATAGCCTGCATCTGTCGATGCCAAAATAATGATTCTTAGCGGTAGAGGCGAACATGAATGCTCTTTAACATGTAAAAACAGGTTTTAATAAAGTATCTAAGAAACACGGTACGGCCGAATGGAAAATATATTACAAAAAAGTTATCGTGGAATAATAAGAAGTGCAAACATCATCAATTTAGGTCAATTTTCTTGTTATTTTAGCCCCACAATTGAAAGCCATTTTAATAGAAAAAAACTTGACTCATAACTCTAATAGAACACTTGACACATTTTGACAACATTGAATGTGTGCCAAGCAAGTATGTCTATCCTGAATTGTTTTTATAAATATTACCCATCCTTCACTGTGTATCAAGTTAGTTTAGCAAAATGGAAAGACAGGCGATAACTTAAAATAAAATGCAACATTCCTGTTCCAAGTTTACCAAGTAGTGTTTCAGGCAGTACAAAAACTTAGAACAAATCAAGCCTTTTTACCAGAACTGTTGTTTTTTAATAGATGTCCTTCAGCACTTTTTGACAAACACCCTGCAGCCAATCAGAATAGAGCATTTACTCGAACCATGGCATAAAAACACCCACATATTGCGTAGTTTGCACTTCCCTCCTTTGCCTTAATTAAAATAAGACCTCCCTCATCTGTACCAGCCTATAAAAACCAAACCCAGACAATCCTACTAATGAAGCTGTGCCCGTTGATCCAGAGCCTGAAATTACCTTTGTTTCTGCCAGGCTACAAACCTCCCCCCCTTATCCAAAAAAAAAATCAAAAACACATGAAAGAACCAAACTGTAGCATCTGGGTGAAGCATGCGTTTCTCCATTAACGTCAACCCAGCAGGTGCAGTTTATTCCTCGCAGCATGTCAGCCAGCCAAATAAACAATGAAATGCAATGTTTCCATTCTTTCAGCTTCTGCATCATAAAAATCTTTTAAAAACTGATGTCTCGTGATCGAAACATTAAAAGCAAGCTGTTGATGCACTTTTTTGGTGCTTGCTTACCAGGCGTATACATTTATGTTAAAAAGGCTTGCAGCTACATGTGTTTTCCCTTTTATTACTTACATTCTCTGTGGTCATGCCACAACTATAGTCCACCTGATAACTATTCACAACCATCATTCTTATGCACTACATGCTAAAATATTGACATTGTCCATTTCTCTGTTCGTGTCATGTAAAAATATCTGCTGATTAAATTATCTGAAAAAGAGGGGATGTAACAATTGTTATGCTCCATTTTATGAGGCTCATGAATATAACGATATATGCTGTAGGTTTACCTGAACTATACACTATGGCTGGATTTAAATAAATAAAAATGCAGCCACCTCAGGAAAAGCCACAACCTCCACTCAATAAACAGAGAGGATAACGTATGGAAAACCATATTATAGGTCAGAGGAGGAAACAGCGCCGAGTCAGCAGGCAGATGGAGACGGACTGAAAGAAGAGAGAGGGAAGGAGAGTTTTTTTAGGGGGGTGGGTTTGCTGATAGGAAACACTGGTTAGTATTTGACCCTCACAATGCATACAGAAATTAATCACTTGAAACTGAATCCTAGCATTCCTTTAGCTTCATGGCAAATGAGTGAGAAATGCTGCGGCTTTGCAGATGCCATCCTGTGCTACCTTATTCCACTAATAAGACTGTGGACAAGGTTTTCTTGAGGCCGATTCATGCTTCATATTTTTGGACCGCCCATCCATTTCCAGCAGGCAGCTTGCTCAATCCAAATTTTTACTCCCTCCCTCTGTGACAAGGATCCCACCCTAAGGCAATGGGAAAGATGCCAACTGTATGCTAGTACACAGGGTCACAAACACACTGTGACAGAGGGTAATGCAATTCACTCACTTATTGATATTGAGACACCACACTTATAAAACCTTTCCTCAAAGTCTCTTTCTGACATATCAATTTACAGGGACAATTCACGTGATTCAACCTAGCCGATTCAAGCTTTGTATGATCTCTGTTTAAGTATACATAATTTAAATAAGATAATTTAGCAAAACTAGTGTTAACACAATACTCTTTAAAAAAAAAAAAGACAAGCTATCTTGAACCAAACATGACAATGAATACAATCAGTTATTAGATCTACTACATTGCACAGCTGAGCAACACCAGGCTCAACACAAGCGGAAAACAGCTGCAGAAACACTGTCACACAGTCATGTGACCTCTGCTGCTCAGCCAAACTGGCTGAGGGCACCTTCTTCGCAATGAGCAGTAGACACCACAATATCATCTCCCGTTAGAGATCAATATGCACTTTGCTGTGGCTGACCTGCATAAGTGGAGGAGTGTGAACTGTGGAAATCATTAGATTGCCTGTGAGCCTCAAGATCCTTGGAGCCCATGGTGATTCTCTTTGGGAGTATGGCACGAGGAAAGCTTTGGTATGAGGTTACCAAGTCAGTGCTATTCATTTAAATATTTTCTATTCATTAGCTTTATGTTTATGGAAGTACCAGCGCTGATATGCTGCTGAAACAACAACATGCCACCATGTTAACCACTTGTTAGCCAAGTATTAACCATGATACCAAAGTTGCAGGATTTTGCCCATTGTGGGCCGTTTCTGCTTTCAGCTTTACCAATATTTGACCTCAAGGCCAACAAATAACCAACATTAGTTACTCAGATTATCAGTACTGATCAAATATACTTACAGCCATGTACAGATTTAAATATATCTTTTGAGCAGATCAGATCAGAACAGTAAAAGAGTGTGGTACTTAAATGTCACAATCAAGCACAAGATATGGAGAGCAACTTCCTCATTAATTAGCAATTGTCCCCTTCATTTTTTCTTTTAAACACATGTATACATATATAACCAGCATATACTATCACATTAGATGTACTATTTAGCAGTGCCAGCTCAATGGGTCACTTCCAAACTTTCCAGAGTTGTTTTAAATCCAGAGTTGTTTCTGGATTAGTGAACTGACTAAGAAACAGCCATAAATGTTAAATAGTGAAACAGCAACACGAAATGTGAGCAACATGTAAAAAAATTTAAAACAATATATTCATTTTAGTATTTCAAGTACCTGCATGGCCTGTGCTGGTTTTATAATTGTTTCAAACTCACTGCTCTCTCTAGAAATAGTCGTTTGACCCATTAACATCTGATGCAACTGGTGAGTGCCACTTCTCATGTGTAAAGAACAACCAGAGTTGTATTGTGTTACTGAGATAACATCACATCACACAGTTGTTTAACATTGGGGCATGCAATCTGAAAAAGGTAAGACTTATCCGAGCAAATATTTTTGTTAAGTGCTATAAGAAGCGTGGGTTTATGTGAATACGTCAACCCACACTGAACAAATCACATAAACGAGCTTTTATTGCTTTGCAACTCTTAGAAGGCCAATTTGGATCATTTCCAGAAAGCACACAGTGTCAGCAAAACACGAAAAAAAAATCTGTTCAGGCTGATGTTTACAAGACAAGATCTATTCTGGCACAGACAGATGGGATGGTTGATTTGAGGTCAGGTAATAACACAATGACAACACGCCTTGAGGCAAAGATGGAGTTAATACCCCACTTCACCTCTTCGATGTCAAAGCCCTCTCAGTTCTCCATCAACCATCTCTGCCTCACTTAAGACGCATCTCCTCTTCTGCTTCCCCCTCTGCTCGCCATCTCTCTCTCTCCTTCTCTTTGCTGTAAAAACCTGGCCATTACCCCACAGCTCATCCCTCACGCCCACCCAGGACCTGTCACACTGCTGTTTCCATGACGACACACACGCAGAGGCAGCAGGGTGAGATGCCCAGAGAGACAAGGCAAACAGATAACAGGGGGAAGGGTGTGCCATGTCAAGAGTATGCTGTGGACCTTATAGAACAAGTGATGGACAGATAATACAATGTGGCCTGATCTGTTACATCTAACTAGAACAAAAGCCACATGTTTTGTGTTTGTTTGATCTTGGATTACAGCCAATGACTGTCTTTTAGTTTGGGCTAGAACTTTGAATGTCATCTGTAGTTCCACTATGCATCATTGTCAAACTAGTCTGATGAACATCACAAATTTTACTCAGAGCAAAGCCACAGAAACAAAAGTAGAGCCTGCAGATTTCAGAATGGACATTTGTGTCAGACAATAACCTTTAATAAATAAAAAGTTACGATTCCTCTCAGCTGATGGATGTCCTTATTTCACACACTGGAGCCGACAGGATGTAAAAAAAATGCTTCCTGTAAAAAGGTGTAATGTAGTATATTTTTACATTGGATTAGCAAACTAAAACAGCTAATTATGTTTTTACCTGTTACATATTCATTCTTTTGGGACGTCCAAGGATGAGCTTTCATTGAGGTATAAATTGGTAAGCATTAAAAATAATTATTAAAAGTAATAATGACATGAGAAAATAAAGCTGCATCAGTATTGAATCTCAAATAAGGAACCATGGCAACAAGAAAGTCCCACCAGAACCTGCCCCAAAAATGTCAAATTTATTTTTATACGAGTTTATTTTTCCACATGTACTCATGTAACATTAACACTACTGTGACTTGCCTTTTAATACAGGGTAATAACATGTTTAAATTGTTTTAATGTAATAATTAAGTATCCAAAAACTAGGAAAGATACATTTCAGAAGACTTTTCAATTCAAAAGTTCTCCATAAATCACCAAAAATAAAAAATGTGTCACATTTTATAGTTCAAGTGTGGCTGTACTACCTAAAACTTGTAATATTGCTACGAAAGAATTGGACACATTAAAATTAGAAGTGGATGCAATAGAACAAAGGTCAAATGATTATTGTATCCCTCAGGTGATGCAACAATTTGGTCTATCATGGGACAAAGGCCAGTGTAAGTTTGTTGCCAAGCAAGTACTGAAACATGGGGGTTTAATTGCATACATGCATTTAAAAAGCAGAAGAAGGCAAAAAGCAGCATCAGTGAAGATGATGTGAGAAATACCTTTTAGTGTTCATAAAGGCTAAAGTAAAACGCAAAAGAGTTTATGTCCAAATCATGACACGATGAGCATTACCGTGTCCTACACCTGTTACTGTAGCCAGAGAATTACTGTCAGGAAACACCCGTTGCACTCACAGTGCCAAGTTAGTGTGAGAGAAAACCTCCAGACAGTTATCCTTTTGTATAAACATCCACATACCTCCATATTAGTCAGCCTGAACTCTGTCATCACCACACAGAAATTCTGCACATAGGTCAGGATCTAGTTAGTTTTTATTTGCTTGTTTTTTCCATCTAATATTCTTAAAATTAAACTAATGAGTTGAAGCAAAGCAACCAAACAGAAAAGTCACATACTGCAAGAATGCAGGCTTGCATCTGAACATGACCACATTCATTGTTCAGAGCTTTCACATCCATAAGAGTGCTCCACGTCCTTATCCTAAAAACTCTCAAAATGATCATCAGGTCAGCTCAAGAAAATATTTCTGCTTAGTGAAAGGTGGAAAAATCTTAATCTTCTATCAGCAGAAAGAAAAAATACAGAGTTTTTCTGCAAATTACTAAAACCTCAGGCAATAAGAGTTAAAATAACTGACTGGCAGGAGGTGTTTTTCCCCCCTCATAGCAGCTAACAGACCCCACACAAACACAGGTGAAATGAATAAACACATTAAAAATAAACTGTTCCCTCCAATTCTCACACATACCTGCACAGTCTTCCGAAGATGCATTTCCAATACAGTTCCAGCCATGCACAGAAGCAATGTGTACAGACAGGGAACCAAATCATTGGATGGAAAAAGAAAGAACAACTAAAAAAGCAGTCCTGCTGGAATACTGTATAAGAGAAGTTCCAATACACCCTCCAATAAGAGATCAAACGCTCTTATTGGACAGAAGAATGATAATGGCAAAAATCAGAGCTGCACAATATATATCACTTAGACATCGCCATCGTGTGCAATAGTGCCATCGCATGTCCTGAAATGTAGGAGGCAAATGAACTCGATATGTTCATTTGTCCATCAACAACCTGCAGACATGGTTGGAGAGCACATCCATTTTCGTCTATGAATGCTCCAACGCAGACAGTCGTAAACTAAACTCGACAGAACAAAACATTTTCTCAGGAATAATAAAAAGGACGCAATATCGCACTCAAAATCCATGCTTGTAAGATTCACAAAAGGAGGTTGGATCAGTGCAGTTAAGTATCAACAAGATGTCAGGTGTGCAGCAGCATAGCTTCATAATGCTATTCAAGTCATCTGTTGAAAATTCCAGTATTTTTTCCTCATATTGCATTATATAGCTGGGTTGAAATATATATTTATATATATATATATATATATATATATATATATAAATAAATAAATAAATAAAAGGAGCAATGTCAGTTTTTCCCAATATTGTGCAACCCCATCTGGAACTCTCTCATAGGCTGATGAGTTCTGGTAATACTGAAAGAAGTTACACTAATACTTTGCTGGACCACCTTCTTCTTTAACTGCACCACCAAGCCTCTGCAGCATTGCAACATTTATTTCTTTTTTTTTTTTAAACCAAGATCTTGTAGTGATCATGGGAGAGTCAGACTTCTCTGGCACATCCCAACATTCTCCTTTGGTTCAAGGTCTGACTTTGTGGTTCATCTCTGAGCCACTCTTTCACAATGTGAGTCTATGAATCCTGCCATTGTCATCCTGGAAAATGCCCGCGCCATCAGGAAAGAAAAAACTAAATCTACTAATGGAATGATCTGACCATTCAGTATATTCAGGTAATGGATCGCTTCACCAGCCCATCACTCTGAAACAGGGTGAATCTGGACATATGATGTTTTCCCATTCCTCTTGCATATTGGAGCCCTTTTCTTTCCAATTAGCCTCCCTGATCAATGGTTTTCTTAAGGTTACGCAGTTATTTACTCCTCGAGTTCCTTTCACATAGTGGATGAGGAAATGCTCTTACTTTCACAATTAGACATAGCAGTGAGTTCTTGTTTTTTTGCTCTATTAAGTATGTCAGCGAGTGCAAATCAAGATCATTTAAGAATTTTTTTTTATAGTAAAGATAGTTCCCCACTATCTTTAGTTTTGTATAGTCTTATAGCAGTTCTCAACCCAGTTTTAGTTTCAGTATTTACTTAGATTTGGTCCTTGCATGACAAATGACAATTATTTGCCCCTTATGATTCAGATTAAAATCTTTTTCCACGACCACATGCGACTTTCCAACATGGTTGATTAAGAAATGAGAAGCTTCTCACTGCACCAGTTAAGCCCCATTTATGCTCGACGCAGGAGACGGAACGACAGACATATGGACCTGTATGTCAGTCTCTGCATCGGTTACATAAGTAGTTTGGTCTGTTTTGTCACTTGATGCAGAAACGGAGCAATACCACAAGAAATTGCAGGGGCAGTGTTGAGTTATGTAGCTGACAGGCAGCCAGCGAAAGGATACAGAAATCACCAGATAATTAAAATAAAAAAGTTAATTCCAGGTGAGCAAAATTAATTTATGTTTGGATGAATAATCACTCAACATGTCAATAAAAGCAACAGAGACCCTAGATCTCATCTCTTAATTCTCACATTGACATAAGCAACTAAAAATATAGTACATTTACACAATTTTAACACATCTGAGATCAACTACCATTTGTGTGACAAAAACTGGGTGTTGAAGATGAATGTAAATGTGTTGTCGGTCAGAAATGAAACTTTTAAGTCTGACCAACAGGTCCATGATGTGAGGTTAAAACTTATACAAGTCTGCAAGTCAATTTTCAACTAGGTTCAAACTGCCAGGGTGCTCTGAGCATGCTCGACAGTTTTCATTATATTCTTCAATCCAGAAGCATCAAAATAAGAAGAAAGTTACAAATAAATAAATAAATTGTCCAGTTAACTACTCCACTTGAGATCACTTTGTTCTGTGAAGCAACAAGATTACTGGTACTGGTGTTTGTACACTGGGACATGGACAGTAACCTAAATTAATCAAATTATAACCAGTGCTCAACTTTGCTCTGCGTGTATATTCATCCTGATATATGTACCACGAAGAGAAGCTAATGACCAATGCCAAGGTGCTGTTACTTAAACAGAAAGGTTAAAAAAAGTTAACCTTAACATTGTTTCTTTAAAATTCCTCTGATATGACATACTAACAGTTACAAATGAAGTCCATAGAGTCACATTTTTTTTTACAGAATCAAGGAAGTCGCAGCCAAACGGCAGCTTTACAATACGTCACGTTAAATTTGGTATCGGTGATGTGACAAGGATCGTGCAGGTTGGCAGAGTGATGCAAGAGAGGCTGCTCAGCTGGTTCCACGGGATGCGTTCCTCCAGCAATACTGACAGAAGTGCTGACACTCATTGAAATGACACAAGCTGTCTGCCTGTATAGTGTATAGTCCTGAATCAGTCAAGCATGAGGGCCCTTTAGAAGGAAAGCCTGCACTCGAGACACAAGTGAAACCTCGAAGCAGCATCCCCCACACTGCATTAGTGGCTTACACTTCCAAAGAGCATCTTATCTATTTAACTGAAGGTCCAACAAGGGATACAAAATACATTGTATCTGTACCAGTCATGTCATATCACTAGTTTTTCTACAGCTTAATACAAAAGTACAACCCCAATAGAAGCAATTTTCCAGTATAGCTGATCTCCAATTATAACTAATGTGAATGAGTTAAATCTGTTCAAAGTCCCAAAAAATCCATAATATGAGCACTACTGAATACAAAACTAAACAAAATAAGCCCCATCATATTAGATAACTAGCTTTGACTTGGAGTAATAAGAGTATTACATAAATCCAGCTGTCAGTCAACTAATCTAACATCCCAGTCAGTGATCATCAAAACGCCCGATGCTCTGAAACATT
Organism: Pseudomugil gertrudae; assembly: GCA_037177535.1. Classification (NCBI taxonomy): domain Eukaryota; kingdom Metazoa; phylum Chordata; class Actinopteri; order Atheriniformes; family Pseudomugilidae; genus Pseudomugil; species Pseudomugil gertrudae. The sequence continues at coordinate 11,977,259 of JBAMHV010000019.1, forward strand.
TAACAAGCGGCAACAAGAGTAAAAACTGAATTCATTGTGTTATGCTCCTGCAAATCTATCGAAAAAATGCCTTAAAGCAAAACAGAAGTAGAAATGCCTGTTTCGTGTACAGCAGACAACACCAACCTCTACCCTGTTTCAAATGACACCTGTGTGTGTCTTTCGTAAATCGTAATATTTCAACTTTTCTCACGTTTCTGGAAATTTTCAGAGATTCTGCTGGCTTACCGAGGTTTCTACTAAGTATTTGTAGCTCTAGACAACTTTCTGGGTATATTTAAGCCGTTGTTTCAAGTTAGAAAGTTGTCTCATAAAAGCTTGCTGCCAGTTTTAGTAGTACGCCGATAATACAGTGAAGCCTGCCAAACGCAACAGAAACACTAGTTCAGCAAGGGAAGAAAAAAAAGAGTGGTCCTTGTATCATGGACCTATGCGGGATTTTTCCCTTTCTACCTTACGTGGCACATAGAAAGCAATTTGATTATTACCACAACAAACAACGTTAACAGCCCGCTCAAACACATGGTGATGAGGACTGTCTTGACTCACTCATATTCTGCCAAAGAGCGAAACTAGCCTGCTGCTACATAGTTAGCATGCTAAATACGTTCCTGCTAAGCTGGCGAACTTCGTCCGGTGTTGTAGGTACGGTTACTCGCTAACTCAGCACAAAAAAACAATGACACATGAAAGTATTTTGCACGCCACATTGCACTTTTCACAAAACGTACATGTGCCATTAACAAACCCAAACGGCCCATTAGCTATGCAATCACTCATTTGCAAGCTTACGGTTTGCGCCGTGTGTTTGAGCTTGCTGCAGAAAACACTATTGACACAAGCGGCGAGCTTAGCCAAGAAGCTAACGCTCGCTAATAAGCTAACGCCGAAGCGAGAGCCTCTGCCAGACAAGACACACAACCGAGATTGAAGACCTCTCGCACTGAATCATGGATTTCACAACGAAAACACCACGTCTCGTTTCTGCGCGGAGCACAAACGCGTGTGACTACTTACGATTTGATACTTTTGGCAGAGTCCGCGCTGTTAAATTCCGTTTACCCCAAGCAGCTCTGACCTTCGTGGTAGTGAAACAACATTTCTGCTGGCTAACTGTGCCGCCATGTTACTCCTGCTCTGCAAACCAATGCTGAGTGTTTATCTGGCTGGTAGCTGCTATCCTCCCCCACACCCAACCACATCACGGGGCTCCAGCAGTATCAACTCAGTTACCGCCGCGGGGGATCGTAACTAACCCTACGGCGGTTTACCTGTTAGGATTACGGTACTTGAATTTTGATTAATCGGCATCACACCGTTGACATTAACACCACATGCTTAATTGGACTGACTTTTAATAAAAATCAATCATCTGTTAATGTGAGGTTTAAAAAAATAAAAGGAAAGAACTATAACAAATCCCCAATCCCTAAGTATGCTTTATCAATAACATTGTTTACTGATCCAGAACAGTGGGAATACAATCCACAGAGATGTATATAAAATTAAGTTAATAAACATTTATGTGGTCCCATAAAATTATGAGTAGAGTTTTATTTAATCACATCACAAAAGTTGATATGGAGCTATTCATTTGAAAAAAAAAAGCTAAAACAGGATTAATATTATTATTATAATAATAATAAAATGGGATATACCATTATGAGTACTTCAAGAAATACACTAAAAGGTGAAAGAGAGCTGCAAACTCGTGTTGCAAGCATTGGAAATCTTTCAAATTAAAGTGTCCTACTTATTTAGCTATCTTGATTTACTGTTTGGTCAAATGTCCACGGTTCAAGCATGCAGGAGCCCTCACCCACCCCCTTTTTATTTACACTTAAAACATGTGCAACATCACCACCAAGTGGCTGAAAATCACTTCTGGCCTGTCTTCAGGTCACGTCCTCAATATCATGTAGACTTAAACTACCCAGATAAATTAATAAATAAATAAAACTACCTTACCAAGAAATTTATACATGATTTAAAGGATTTCACTGGTGTTTTGGAAGAGGGTATGAAGGCTTTTCCTTATCATTCTCCAGTATAAAGTTTATAAGTAATGTTTAAAACGGTTAAATGAGCAGAAATTAGTGTAGTGTTTAGCTGTACACACTAATTCTATAAGTTTTACAGTAGATCCCAAACTCTGGCCTTTGAGGGTAAATATCCTGCAGGTTTTAAGTGTTTCACTGCTTCTACACAATTTACATAACATAAATAAAATGGATCCAACAACTTGTTGCCACATTCTGCACAATGTTTCAGATTCCTGGTATATTATACAATCATTTCTGGGTACCTAGGGATAATAAGTGTGAAGATAAAGACAATACCAGAGTGCATTGTGCAGCATAGGACTATGATGTGGATGCAACTTCTAACTTTAAACATCAGGCAAAGCATCATTTTGTACCAGAACGTTTTGTTTTTATTTTACAGAGAAAAAAAAAACTCAGGACAAATTTAGAAACCCACTACCGTGTGCCTAAAACTACTTCATGGGTTTATTCCTTAGAATAAGTTGGTATTACCTAGGTTTTAAAGTATAGCTGACTGCACACCATAGCTTTATGGGGCAGTATGCAAGTAAAAGGCATATGGTTAGCAACAGTCAACCAGACTCATTTGGCACAATTAAAAAAGGGGGTTTTTGGGTGGGAGAGCTAAAACAAAATAATCATTTTCCTCTGCAATTCATGCTTTTACATGTCATTCTTGGTTTTTTTTCCCCTCTAATGATAAACGGACCAAACAAATACAGTGAAACAATTCCACTTAGACACTTTAAAGAGGCCAGACTACACAAGACACACATTCAGTCCTTTGCCCGACATTTCCATCTCAAACAAAGATTTAGAATGAAAAAATAAAAAAACCTAAAGCGCAAGGTGTCATTGACAGAATTATAGATACATCTGTATAGATTCTATAGAAATTTATGACAGGAAATGTGTTGTGTTGTGATAACAAAGCTGTTCTGAACTCCCACTGAAATGCTACATCATTTTTTATGTCCTTACTGGTAGTTCTGCACAATACTGAACTATGCTTGTACTTACAGCATTACGCTTCCTGCTTTTCATTCATGCTTAGTCTACACAAGCCAACTGCAAACTACGTTGTAATATACCTTACTTTCTATCCATAGGTCTGTGTTTGTGTCTGGGACATGAGCAGAATAAGCTCTTAACAATGGACGTTATAAGACACTACGCACGCAGAAAAGTTACCAACATAATGTCTGGTAAAAAAAAAATCTTACAAAAGAAGGGCAGGAGGCAGCAGCAAGGAGGAGCAGAGCTTGCAGTTATAAATAAAAAGGAAAATGAACAGAATACATAGTATTTCAAAGCATCAAATGACCTAAAGTGGGAGAAAAACACTGATGTGATCATTCCTGAAATCCAAAAAAAAAAAAAATTACACTCTGTACAAAACAATCTATATCAATAGGCACTTCTTAAATATTTTTTTCCTTTTTTCTCAGTTTATTTAGGTAATTGTTTTCATTTCATTCATAATGGCATGACAGGGCAGAGGTTGGGAATTAAAAGGTGTGCTGGACGACTGGCAGCAAGCGGCGCTAAACGGGCCTTTGGAAGTCCAGCCGGGGATGTCAGTCCTGTGTGGGAGGTGGATACATATCAGGGTCAAAGAGCTGGGGAATCCGCAGGCTGGATACAGAAATGAAGGCCTGGGATGGGTCTTTGAGGGGAAAGGGGGGTATGGAAGGCTGAGGAGAATGTGTGTGTGCGCATTTTCTGCTTTTTTTATGAGGACTTCTCTTTTCTTGCTCTTGGTGAATCAGCTCCATGGGAGTTCACTCCATTTATACCATTGGCTAAAAAAAGGGGACAAAACAGAAGAAGAAGAGGCCTTTATTTTCATTTAAAAATACATTTTTTGTCATATTCATTTAATATGATTTTTATAAATATTTTTGCTGTTTGGAAAACTCATCTTACCTTTGTCTTTCTTTGATTTGTTCTTAGGAGGAGCTGGTTTCTTTTTCAAGGTCTGAGATTGGGCATGCTCTCTCCATCGGCGCAGCTGAAAGTTGATAAACTTCCACATCATGAAGGCCTGTGTGAGGCAGATGGCAGCCAGGACAGTTACCCTGGAGACAGAAAGAGACGGTTGACATTGCAATAAAGGTTCAAATAGGACAGAAAAAAAATGCAAAAGGGAAAAGAAAGTTGTGCAAATCAACAAACATTATGTCATCTGCAAGGTGGCAACTATAAACAGAGCCAGCTGATCTCTCGACACAAAGAGGAGCAACATCAACGGTTTCTCTAGCGTCTCTTAAAGGGGACATATCATGCAAAATCCACTTTAGCCCTTAAATACATGTTTTTGTGTACTACTTTAGAAATGCTTTGAAATTAGGAGTGTTTTGAAAGAGTGTCCTTTAAGTATGTTGCACACACTGCAGAGATCACCTAAATCTAAAGCAAATGCAAGCGTTTAAGGAAATCAAAAACAAAGTGTAAATGTGTTAGAAGTGGACATTGACCAGTCCCGTCTCCATGTAGCCTTTCATGACTGTAGTGTTCAATTTTTCTAAAGCAAATTCACGTTTACATCGACATTTAGAATATATTTGGTTTTAGAGAGCTGCTGTGTTTGGCCAGGGCAATAGTGGAGGACATTTTAAATATTAATATTAAATTATTAAGGTTTAATAATTACAATGAGGTGGACATAAAAAACAAAACCACCAAAAAAAAAAAAAAACTCTTAATCCCCAAAGAAAAATGCTCAAATAAATAAAGTTGAAATAATCAAAAATAAAATGAATAAATTAAATATAGTTTTATTTATAGGAAAGTACAAGTGCAGTTTTTAAAATATACCTTGGCATGTATGATATCCATTTTTAAATGTGCTTACTAAATAAATATAATTTTGTAGTTTGTTGCTGGTAGGTCTTTGCTTCCTCATCATATTCACTTACCGAACAAAGAGAACATTAAAGTTCCCGGCAGCCAAATCAAAGCCTTGTTTCTCTGCTGTGGAGAGGCCAAAGCCCACAGTGAGGACAGACAGGGACAGGGTAAGCAACCGGCCGAGGACAAACAAGACAGCCCATACGGTGAATCTGTCAGACACAAACAAAAAGACGATTGTTATGGCAAAGTCAAGGCTTTTCCAATCAGACATCATTAATGTGGAAAATCAGAACACACCCCATTTGTCTGTTCTCATTGCTGAAGTAGACGAGGCGGGAAAAGTGGAACAGGAGTTCTACAAAGTAGTGCAACACCAGCAGGACCAAGCCCAGCCGATTCAGACTGAAATACACAAGGTGGCATCTTTAGAGACACACTGAAACCACTAACTTTCTCCCTTAAGGGAAATATACAAACACGAGCCCCACAAAAAGGACACATTTAATTTTAGGCTTCTGTAAGTGGCAGCTCTTACTTCAGAATGTAGGCGCCAGCGATGTGGCCCAGGTACAGGAAGATGTACACAAGCTGGCGTGGAATATCCTCCTAAACGGTAAACACAAAGGGTAAGTAAATATTTACAGCAGAGTGGCTCTGCGCAGTGGCTTAGGGGAGACGAAATGATGGTTTGAAACAATGCCACATGGCCGAGGAAGTCAAACAGGAAGAAACCAAAAAGGCTAAAGAGATGTCACACACACACATACACACACACACAAAGCTACACTTACTTTCTTTGTCTTTTGGAAATAAAGTTCTGGAAGTGCATGCAGCCAATAGCCGAGCTGACAGATGTAGTAGAACTTCATCTGGAATCTGAAGGAAACCAAACATGACACTCTCTGAAGAACCTGTGTGCCAGGTTTCCTCTCTATTGATCCATAAACAAATAAAACTAATGCCACATGACATTACAACTTACGGCATCAGTGTATGAGGATAGCCTTCCCACAGGTTGACCGGACTGGACAGAAAGTTTTCCTGAAAACAAAACAAGTGGTTTTAAAAACACTACTTGGCCTTAAAAACACAAATAAATAAAAATGGAACTTCTGGACCTACAGAAAGCATGATGCTTGCTCCCCAACCGAAGGAGAACAAGTAGAAAGCGCTCAGCTGGCCCGACTCATTAAACTTGCTGTGCTTGGTTTTGGAGAAGTGCTTCTTCCTGTTAATTTTCTGCAAAATAAATTCAACAAGGATTAACGCTGCAGAACTCTTTTACAAGTCTCTTATGAGTGAAATGCACTTACATCCAGCACATACTCCTGGATGATGGCATGCATGATGATGGCCACCAGCATGTAGAAGAAGATAGTGGCCAGGTCCTTGATGCCATGGTGGAAGTGGTTCACAGCCGTCTCTTCTGGGGCTTCTGTACAACACACAAGTCACAATATCTGCTTTTATCCAACAGTCTGATGCGTAAATATAAAAAAAATGGTTTCTTAACGGAGCAGTGATACAATAGAATAATACAATTCTCTTTCACTGACTGCACGCTGTATTTGTTTGATTAAATACAAGCTGTGAATAAGTTACAGAGATGCATAGGCCACACATGTATCAGTATCAGATAAGAACCGAATCACCAGCCTGCAAAACTTTCCGTCTCTGCAACACAATTACACTAAATCCTGAGGTCACGAGTTCTTTCGGCAGTTTTGAAAGCTGACAAAAAAATGGTTAACCTTCAAACGTGAAGGACTTTTGAGTCGCAAGGCCTATATTGTACCTCAGCCCAAATTCGCCCAGCACAACCTTGCCACAAGAGAACTTTAATTCAGACTAAATTTAGCTCCAAAGGAGGAGTGGGGGTGGGAATTTGCTCAAATGGGTTCGTGTAAGACCACACAAGCACTGCTCCAGAATCCAAATGAGAAGTTTCCAACAAGAAAGGAGTTGCACATCATTTGTTCATCGCTGACAGTATTTTACTTACCATTTGTGGAGATGGTCACATTGTACTGGACAGTAATGAATAACACTGCAAACTTTGAGGTGACCTGAGGATATAATGGTGGAAAAAGGAAAAGTATTAGCAACTAATAAATGTTAACAGATGTGCAAAAACCAGGACCAGAAAACCACAACTTTAAACAGTACACATTTACTGTAAATTTGACAAATGTTGTGATGAGGCATTAATGCTACTGGTGTTGTTTTGGTTTTTGTAGTTTGGGGGTCAAAGACCAGGAAAACTGTGACACACGTAATTTAGTTTTTAAAGAACATTTTAGGTTTTAGGAAATAGGCTTACTAAATTAACAATTATTACAACTAGTGATCATCTACTGCAAAAAGTTAAAGAAAAACTTCTAAAAAGCAAACAGCTTATCAAGACGTTTTCATTTAAGATGATCCTAGATTGTATGGATTTAATCTTATCACACATGATAAGAAAAACCTACGTTTAGGCAAATCCTAAGTTATATCAGCATTACCGAATTTGCACATCTGTTAGTTTTATGTCTTACATTTTATTAATAAAATTAAAATAGCTTATGAAGATATGATCAGGTTAGATATTAAAGGTAGTCCTGGCCCGGAAACCTGCCCACACAACGTCACGTTAATTGTGACTTTTGTAGTCATTTTATTGTCAATGTAATATCTGCTTCTATTTAATTCTGTCAAAAATTTTTATTTTAAAGAATAATTATTTGTAGCTTTATAAAAAAATGTTTTAAAAAAGCTAAACTATTAGCCAAAAAAAGTTGCATCAAGTTAGCCATAAGAGATGACCTCACATCAGCCGACCTGCGCGCGGGCGACTGATTAATATCAAATACAGCTAAAGTAGGATCAACGTCTAGTAAACTTGGAGCTGTAAAGCAATCGCGACTAAATCTCGACCTGTTTTTGTAACAATCTTCCACTAAATAAAACACGACGCGGCCGCAGACACTGGTCGGAACTCTTATTGTGGAAAAGACAAACCGGAAGTAGATGTAACTACGGCGGACTGGACGCCAGCGGCGTCACTTTCCTGATGAGACGCGCTTAAAAAGCGAGAAAGAATAATAAAACACGATTTAAAGCAGACCACGATACATCACTGAGGCTGCAAAGCTGTATATTCACACCACCACTGCCAAGCCATCGTGTTTAGTTGCGTTTTAAACGCAATTTTGCACCAAGGGGAACTTTCAGTTTTGGTGTGAGCGGGTTTCGCTGATGACAGCCCCCCTCCCTCTGTCTCCCTCTCTCGCTGTATGATTGCCACGTAACACATACGCATAGACCAGCTAAGATGAGTGTTGCAAAATATCCAAACGCCACCGATGGCGTGTTAAAAGCTTGCAACATAATATGGTATTTTTGCCAATATATGCGCATAACGCAGGCTGTCTATCACTATTACTAATGATAAAACGGCGGGCCTGGAGGACAGAGACGTTAAAGACGAGTCGCAACCAGATGGAAAGTAAACATTTGTTCGTACAGCTCTTTACCGTACAGAAAACGTTTTCTGGGCAACCATTTGGTCGCACAACCTAGCTGAATAAACGCAAACAAGAGGCCATTGTGAAAGAAAACTTTCGATCACGAGAGGAAGTAGTGTGAAAAATAGATCCGACAGCCATGTCAGTTTCCAGGAGAACAGATGGGGAGTATTCTTCTTTCTGACCACCACCGCTAGGTCCACAAACCCAGCAGTCCATCCCACGGTACAATCCAGCATTAAAACCCATTCAACATGTGGACTTACCTCAAACATCAGCCCGAGGAGGAATACCATAGCAACACAGGAAACAATATCTGCATGGTTCTGGATGATAAACTCGTGGCTAAACACCGGCGGGTTTTTGTTTGTCTTTTTTCGGATCCCCATGTCGAGACGATTGGAGAAACTTTTGCGTTATGCGGCACAGATCCGATCTCTTTTTCTCTCTTTCTTTACCAGATTGTATGATATTGTGCTGCTCAGAGATCCCCTGCTTCCGACATGCAAAGGGCCAGGCTGCTATTGAATGGCGTGTCACTCCTCTGTTAGTGGGAGGTTCCAGACGCTGCGCCTGGTCGCTTTACGCACAGGAGAGAAAACAGCTGGGGCTCTCTGTCGCTTCCTACAGGTTTGGAGTGTAAGGAAAAGTAGCTCGACTTTTACTCCTGATGTCTGAATGCATGATCAGTGACAAAAGCTGCCTCTAATTTATAGCATACAGATTACATACAGACTAATATGGAAGCCCATTTCCGCCACTCTGATAAAAAAAAAACATTGTATCTCATAATTATGAGATACTTATCTCATAATTATGACTTAGTATCTCATAATAATGAGAT
>JBAMHV010000019.1:12030089-12044586 GCA_037177535.1 Pseudomugil gertrudae
TATTCAGATACAGCCAATCCAAGGTTACATAGAGAGACAAACACGACATACAGAATTGGACAGTACTTAAGTAAGATTACAACGCTGGTAAAAGTATAACAAGGTTTAAAAGGTTTGTAGAAACTCACTTCCTGGTGAGTGAGTGAAAAGCAGCAGGTCTGAATTCACATCAGCTCTGTCTTGGCCAGTAATCACCGCCTGCATCTCCCACTGTTCCCAGCTGCAGGAGGAAGAGGAAGGGGGCTGGGGACTGATAGACTGCGGCTGCCAACAGACTCACCGCGATCTGTGTCTGAAGCGTGGGCCAAATCTTGCCTGTCTCTAAGGAAAGTGGCATTTTCAGCAAGAGTGAGTTAAAGTCTGGTTTCACTGGAGAGGGAAGCTTGTTAGGCAGCTGTGCCTTTACCCACTCCTTGTTCAACAGGAGCATTGGGATACTTGAGGAAATCCTATTGAGATTAAAAGAGACTCAGTAAAACCATTTTCACATACTCTTCCTGGTAAACGTGTTTGAAAACATTTGACTCATTATATAGATGGATGGAGAGGGAACTGAGTCAGTCAACATGTATTTTACACCAAAGGGATTTCCTGTCTGAATTAGAATGAAAGTACAACCAGAAGAGTTCGATAAGCTTGCCTCATAGAATGACGATGATGTCAAAATCAAATGAGGAAATATTTTCTAACAAGCATGCAGTTTGTACTCCTCATACTTTACAGACCTTCGTGGCCATCAGAAGGATTTGTCTGATGATTTCTCAGTCTGTTCTTACCATGGCTTTTCTAATCATTTCACAAGTGAAGGTTTCTTCAGGCTGCAAGTCCCAATCTGTTCCACACAGAAGAAATGATCATAAATAACCATTTAGAAAGCAGATTCAACCCACATTTGCACAGTTGTGAAATATTTAATGCTCAGTCCAACATTTTGGGGAAGTATTTTTAAACTATGTCTTATTTCTTGAGGTCAAGCTAATCCAGCTATCGCTAACTGGCATACATCTGTAATGCATGATGTAGAATATTTATTTATTATGTTGTCACAAGGAACAAAAACTGCTATTTTTCCTTAAACACCACATCTTTCTTATCAGATTTCCAAAGTTGCATCTCAGTTTGCATATTCTGGCTGTTTAGACGGGATCTGATCCATTCTGCTACTAGCAGAACGTTGTGGAGAGCAACACGGGGATCTGCACTCCAGAAGCAAATGCTAAACTACATCTGTGAGCGACTCCTCCATCGTTACCCCACCAACTAATTTAGATTCCCTGAGGACGTCTGGACACGCAACCCTCATCCAGTTATTTGCAAAAAAAAAAGCTTTGAAAAGTTCTGCTGATATGTTTGTGTGAATGTTTATTTCTTCCCGTTTCATGCCAGTCACATCACAGAAACTTTTTTCAACATACATCGACTGTTTTAAACCCAATTATTGTTTTATTCAAATATAATAAAAAGGTGCTCTGACATCATAGAGACTTTGTGCTGTCGAGCTCAGCTGATGCGGAGACACCCTCACAGCTTCCCCGAGGTAGCATGTGTGAGAGCTTCGTGTCCCAATCTGTCCTGCATATGACATATGACTAGTCTCTGTGTTTTTTTTTCTTTCAGACAGAGAGGTTTGAGGGTGAAGTGTCATTTTACTCAGCATCCATAAATAGAACACGCAGAGCATATCCCAATGGAGGTGGATGCATATCGTGTTAGCAGGGTTGAGTAGGTGCTAACCTGCTGCTGGCAACCTTCACACTAAACAATACTTGTTACGGAGAAACACAGAAATCGGATCACTGTTGTGTGAAAAGTGAACTAATGTTATGTGGAGTAAAACACAAGAAAGTGTAACGTAATCTAACGCTTATTGTTGTCAAGTGCTGGTTCCCTTGACAGAATTATATTACAAGCAAGTGAATAACAACAGAAATGTCTTTACATTGTCGGATAAATTTGAAGACTTGGCAAAAATATTTCTTTTTAAATAATAAAAAGATGTTTTTCTCCTCTTTAAAACACACAACCAACTTACGCTTGCCGTTGTCATATATATTTAAAAGATGCTCAGACATACATCACTGACATTAAGAAGACAATGTGATTTAGTTCTAGTGGGCGTTGTCCCAAAATCCCCTGGAATATTCTCCCGTTGGCATTTACAGGATGATTCTTCTTGAGAAATAAGAAGAAAGCAGCATGTATTGACTAGTTTTACGCCATAATTTTACACAGTCAGGACTCTCAGCACTGGGAATGGCTGGAGCAAAGAAGGAAGAACAATTGTTTTTCAACTGGGAAAATTGGGAGATCAATTCCAGGCTTCCTCTGCCTGCATGATGAAGTGTCCTTAAGCACAACACTGAACCCTAAGGTGAATGTGGGAATGTGCTGTGTAGTGTAAAGCGCTTTGAGTGGTCAACATGACTGGAAAAGTGCTATAAATGTACAAGTGTATTTAGCACATTGTGTGGAAGATCCATGCACAACCACAACAGCTTGGCCTCCTCATTCTGGTCACGTTTTCTCATTCCTCAACCTGGAGATCTGCCAGAATGGTTGTGTTGGTCACTCTGGCTCAGGTTCCACTCATACATCTGTGACTGATATGAACTAAGTAACACTTTAGTTTCAAAACAATTCAAACAAACAGGAATATCTCAGTGAGGTTTTAGCCAATCTTTCCCGTGTTAATACGTATGGTTTTTTTTTACTGTGTGTGTCATCCAAGAGAAACTTGATTCTCACAAGTTATATTGTTCAGGTAACCAACAATAAAACAAAATTAAACCAACACAAGTTTCTGTACTTTCTATGTTAAGTCAGTATGTGCTGCTAAAGTTGCATCTTTAGCAAAGCAAAGCTAAAAGAGCTATGCACAAATGGAGAGACAGAAACACGTTTACTGAACCAGCAATGTTGTTTTTAATGAAAAAAAAAGTTTAAATAAATATCTACGATTATTTAATGGGCATTTTCAATAATTTATCAACAAAACATTCTATAGTGTGCTGAACTGAGCTATAAACGGCTTTCTGTGCAATGTCAACAAACACAAACATTCACAACCAGGGTGCAGAAAACTGCTCAACCTGGTTCTTCCAGCAGAGCCAACATCCCGAACAAATAATCACAAGACACTTTATCAGTCAACCAACAGTGATGCATTGAAATTGTTGAAAATTTTAAATGAATCACAGCCTATTGATGAGAGCAAAGGAAAAAATATGGATCCACGCCAAAAAACATGGGGTCACAATCCGAACTTCTGATCCCTTTTCAGATTTATCTCCTAAACTATGCAGAAAACATACACACATCTGAGGATCAGCCTGCCCGCAGATTTTTGTTTGTAAAAGCATAGACATTCTCAATGGTGTGTGCCATGCTCACTTAGAAACATGACAGCTAGCTCAGACTGTGCCTGGAAATGATTACGCTGTTAACATGAACTATGCTGTTTGCATCACTAAATCCATCATCATGGATTGCTTGAAACCTCACCAAGCCATACAGTATTTGGTGACCGAGAAGACACCTTGCATCAAATGTGTTGCAAGATCCTGACAACGAATGATGCGAGGTGCTTTGTACTGCAGGTGTACATGTTTTTATGAGGCAGGTAGTCATTACAACTTGTCGTGAGAATTAAGAGCCAGTAAAACTGCTCTGCTGATGATATTGTCAAGTATGGAGACAAGAAACATGTTCGACACAAAAAACAAATATTATTTAGATATATTTTCAGCTGAGTGTATGAGTTATGTTCAATAAAAAGAAAAAAAAGAGAGAAAATGCAAATACATCTCTGAATATCCTTCAGTTTTTCTGAAGCCAAGGTTAAATCTGCAACAAATTATCTTGTCTTTCTTTTACACGTTCAATCATTCCAGAGCCGTAACTACAAAATTGCTCTCGTGGTTAGCCGAGCAACAATGTGTGAAAGTTTCACACAATAAGCCAGCGTCACTAACAAAACCCACAATACTGCTTTTAAGATGGAACAGATGCAGCACTGTTTCCCTCTTTGACACCATACACGCCTGATGTTTACCTGAACTTATGCTGGAGAGCCAATCAAAAACCAAATCATGTCCCGGGGCATCAAAAAAGCTGCCGGAGAAACCACTAATAAGTCTGCTTCCTTTTGAAACAACCTTCCACCTAGCAAACTACACGATAAGTAATATATACTTGGCTACCTTGTTGTGCCCTGCAGTCACACGCCTATTGTTGTCATGCTCTTTTGAAGCCTGGGAAGATATCAAAGTGTTGGAAGCTGACTGAGCTTTAAACAATTAGGCTGTGGCTCAGTGACAGGAAGACAACCAGAGAAGAAGATGGAGTGGAAAAGATGAGGAGAGAACGATATGTGTATGCAGCAATTTGGGATTTTCTCATTTATGACTGATGGGGTGAGGAGCTGGTGAGGGGGCTCAAATGCTACCATCTTCAAATTTGACAGCTTGATGAGAAAGTCTCTATTTGAAACTTCGCAGGAAGGAACAAGGCACTTACAAGCCCCGGCACATAAATGAACCGCTACTAAACTTGCAATATGGATGCACATCAGTGCACTTATAGACATGCTCAGGAATGCGTGTTAGCCTGAGACGGTGCTACGAGATGGACTTGAGAAGCAGAGCAGACAAAGAAGGGTGGATGCCAAAGACCTGCATTCATCCCATTTCCCAAGAAACAAGCCTGTCAAATTGGTATCCTTAATATGACAGACAGAACAAGAATAGAAGAAAAAAGGATGGCAGCGGAAAAGCGTCTGGTCTAGCTGAAGTCTGCGCTGCTCCTGTGTTCCCAGCCAATGCAGGAAATGAAGAAATAGGATCACATCAAAATATGCAAGCTCTAAGATCCTGAGCACACCTTTCCAGAGCCACACACAAGCCAACTTAGGAGTTAGCAGCTGAACCTTTAGCCAGATGAAACAACTATGTGGTGTTTATCAAGTAGTGTGTTTGTGAAATAAGTGAATAATTCACTGATGGCAGAATTTTAAAAAGTAAATGTTTGTGAGTCAGTTAGCAAGACATTTCAAGAAATATAACATTTCCCCCAAAAAAGGAGTAGTTGAGTAATAGAAGAGATAAATAGAAGAAAAGAGGCAGCAAAGAACAAACACTAATAGATATTTTGGTTTAAACTGTGGTTGGATGTTTGCACATCTTAGTCCAGAAACAGTGGAAGAGGAACAAGCCTATTATGCTAGTTATGCAAAGTTAATACTGTTACTGAAAAAAGTCAATTAAAAAGCTAATAATAATGTATGTAAAGAACAAAAAGAAAAAACAGGACTGGACCGGTGCTTGCTGCCACCAATCAGCTCATTCCATCATTATTGTGGAGCTTCACCCAGTATTAATTCCAGATTGCTCCAAAAATGACTGCATGTCACAATCAGATCATGACTCATTCTAAGATGAGCAAAATCACAAAAATCTTCCCAAACGTTGTAGCGTAAAGTTTGTGACATGCAGACTGACAGAAAAACACAGGCAAAAGCATATTATCCTGTTAGAGGTATTAATAATAGTCCCAAACAAGAGACAGAGCCTGAACCTGGCAGCCTGGGATTATAAGAACACCACAATGAACCTCTACAATGAAAAGACCAGAAACAATTCTTATCTCAGCTTTTATTGTCGTAGACACAAGTTGTGTCTTCTTAACAGATTTAATGTAAATAGGTGGTTCGGTCATGTATGATTTCTGAGGGTAAAGACACAGATTCTTTAAGTTTTCAGCCATGATTACAGTAAATCTAAAAAATAATAAAATGATGAACATGCAGTGAACATGATGAAGAACCTGGTGAATAAAATATGGCTTGTTTTAACCTTTGCTTCTTTGGTATTTCCAATATGCAGTATCGAGACAGACTTCCAGTTCTCCCACACCGTGATGACCCGGGTGACCCGCTGCTGCACATAATGTGTGCAATGTGAAATAGCATTTCAAAAGTCATAAACAAGACAAGCACACTTCTCGTGCAGCAGTGAAATAAACACTCTGAACTCGTTTTTAAGGCCTAAAAACAGGAAACGGCAATAGGCTTGGAACACAACATGTGACACAAGGCAGTTTGTTTTTGCAGGCCCACAAATACATAAAACATGTTCAGTAGGGAAATGAGGTTTTACCACAAAGTGCACTGAGAGATTTAAGAAAAAGTCCTGATTCGCTTTTTCCAAACTATCGTAGTGTCAAGAGAGCATGATGGATTGCTACTGGGAGTGAGTATATGGAGCCAGTGGGCATAGGTGACATTCAGAAAGATTTTTCTTCTCCAAAAAGCAGTTTTAACACCTAAATCCAGCCAAATAGTTAAAATAAAGGTGAATATTTAATACAAATGATTTATGGTCCTACAGTGGACAGTCCTGGGTTAAAGTCCAGTGCTTGGGTCTTTTATATGTGACGCTGGTTCTCAATGAATGAAAAAAATGATGATCTTCAGTAAAGAAAAAAGGCTTCGGGTTATTGAATAAAGTCAGAGATGGAGTGTTAAAAATGGATGGTAGCAGAAAGATAGTGATATACATATGTCACTCTAAAGAACTGCTCGAGGATGAGGCATGCATGCAAGCGTTCTGGAGCAGGTGGGGCCATTTCCCTCGTAGTGTGCAGTGATTACTGTTGGCTGTGGTCCACCCAGCCTGCAGCTAGCAAAACATTATCTATGGCTCAGTGAAATCCCTTTTATTTGATTTGATCTTCTTTCCTTTTCAGGGCGAACTTTGCAGTGGTTCCGTGACAGAAAGCCATAACACTAGCAAACCATAAAGTCTAAAAGTTTGGAACACGTCTTCATAAATCCCACTATCATTTACAACTTTGTGTGGCTCCGTATGATGTTATGAAGTGTAAACATATGTGTGATGCTGTAGATCATCTGTACTATAATCAAGGGAGCAAGAACCCAAGCCCCTGATTGATTTAGTGCTCATTAAGAAACACACACACACACACTTCTTGGCTGAAAATTATCAGTGAGTGTGACACACAGTGCATAGAACATTTATCATGATTTATAATGTTTTTCTCACTTTATCATAACTGCTCATTTCCTAGCAGCAGTGTCCTAAATCTTTTTAACTAGCATTCGACATAAAAAAGATGAGAATTATTCTTTTTTTTTATTGCAAGATCCTTAGAAACTGTAGATGTTTATGGGGTAGGTCCTTAAAGAGTAAAAACTGACTCATGGGTATCAGCTGGTTTTCAGTCCTTTCTTTTTTCTTTAGCTGCTCTCTTCATTGAGACATGGGGAGCTCATAAAGAGGCCGAGAGTGAGAGGATCCGGGTGATGTAATTTGCTCTTAGCGTCAGTGAGGAGCAGTCCGGTGATTTAGCAGAAGTGTGCTGAAGACATGACAGAGACTAATTGCTTTCATTAATCACGTTTTGCCGAGCCCATTCCGAGGTAAACTAATTGAAATCCTCTTACCTGTCAGGACGCCAACCATTGTGCGCCTGGCAGGAGTCACAGGGGGAAGGAGGGGCGGCCGGGGAGGAGGGGGGGCAAAGAGGTGCGGGGAAAAAAAGAGTGCACGAGAAGGAACAGGCAGGAAATGAAGCTCTAACTACAAATAAACCACGTCTTTGTCTAGACAAATCTCTTTTCAAGCCGTAATGCTCTCTGAAATGTGTTAATGTCATGTAAAGTCTTTCAGGGGGCCGTGGGGCTGAGGAGAAGCCAAGCGCAAATGTGGCTTGGGAAGAAAGGCTCTTTTCCAGCATAAAATACCAAATCAAATTATTCCCCTGGTCCAGCTGCCAGTGGCGTCAGAGAGAAAGAGAGAGGCTTTAGACCTTAATACCTTTGTGTGTGACAGGGGCCATTACTGAGGCCCCTTTATGGAGGAACACAACAGAGACATCAGAACGGGTCGGGCTCTGCAGACAGATGGAAGAAAAGACATCCAGACAGACAGCGCGGAGATAGAGGAGAGTGCATTCACTGTAAAGAGCCTGCAGGAGTAAAGTACTTTCACCATCTCTCTGCACTAAAAATGGAGTAATGGGAAGGATTGACTGTTATCGCCATAAAAACATTAAGAGAAATAGGTTTATAGTTGGTACACCTGGTACATTAAGAAATAGTTGCAGAGAGAAAGAACTCTATAACTCAAAGAAATAAAAAGCCACTTCAAGGTTCAATAGGCATCTGTAGGAGGGTGAGGTGGCTGTGGATGGTTTATTAGGCTTATCAAGCTGTTTCATTGTTGGACACAACATTTTTCCTTTGAGTCTTTTGGCTACTAAAGAAATGATCTATCCTGTTTCTTTCTTAGTGACCTCAGGATATGTAGATAGAACCTCATTTTGTTTAATCTTTAAAACACATGATGCAAAGCTCATTGATTATGTTTTCAAGGACATTTTTTGGTACTTTGGAATATTTATTAAACGAAATTACAGTTTTCTATTTATTTACATCAAAACATATATTTTTCATGTTGCATCTTATTCAGTTAATTCTAGTGAATAAGAAGACATTGTGTGGGGTTGTCATGACAATGAAAGCTCATCATTGCTGCGCCCTGAATGTTGGATCAACAGCTACCTGCTCGCATCATGCATGTTGCTGCCAGTCTACAAAGTGCAGGACCCTCGGTTTAGATTTGAGAAAGAGGTCCTATCTGGATTTATGCACGCTCATACACAAAAGCAGACACACACACACACACACACTTCTTGGCATTGGCATTCAGGAGTTGCATAGAAGATAAATCCAAAAGTGATTGCCGTGTGAAAGGCCCTCCTCCCGCCTTGAGAGTGCGTCTCCAGTTACGAGGTCACAGACAATTAGACAGAGAGGATCAGACAGGTCCACTGTTGTCATGGTGCTGCGTTGTGAGTCTCTACATGGACATGTGCACCAACAACTTCAGTCCCGACTCTTTATAATCATGCACAAACGTTGTTGCTGTATATGACCACATGAGCTAACACATAAACACAGATATCTCAGCTAATACCTTTGTCTTCATCTTTCCTTCATCCCAGACAAACATTGCCTCAGGCTTCCAGGGCTTTTTGTAAGACAACTGTAATTTAAGGTGCAGGAATGATTTTATTTGCCAAAAACAATATTATATGTGCTTATTCACTGCTTCCTGAACACCTCTTGTCAGTGATGGGCTGCGTTCTCTTTTGTTGTAGTGAGGTGGAGTAGGGCCTGCAGGGACACGGGCCGACTCCAGATCTTATCGCCTCTGCCATCCCGTATTAGGTTACGTCCATTTTTTAATTTAGCATACTGGGAGACAAGTCAGCATTTACAATGAAGCCTTTATGATCTGTGTCAAGTCAGTGCCAGCAACGAGTATTTTTCCTTGTCGCACTCAGACAACTATTCCGCTCATTTATATGCCAGACAACAGAAAGTGAAAATAAGTTTATTTTTAAAGCAGAATAAGTTTATTTTTTTGTCACAGTGTGTACGTTTTACCTCAGTAGTAAAGGTTGCTCAACATAATGGAGAAAATATGCTTGAGATTATGAATTTTGAATTTAAATTAACAAAGGAACTCAAATCATCCTTTAGCTTTTCTTTCCTTCACAACACATCTTTTAAAAAAATACATTTTTTATTATAATTTAGAAAACAAACAATCATTGATAGAACAGAAAGAAACTAAATATATTTCTAGC
Organism: Pseudomugil gertrudae; assembly: GCA_037177535.1. Classification (NCBI taxonomy): domain Eukaryota; kingdom Metazoa; phylum Chordata; class Actinopteri; order Atheriniformes; family Pseudomugilidae; genus Pseudomugil; species Pseudomugil gertrudae. Next base: position 12,039,759 of record JBAMHV010000019.1, read on the forward strand.
TCTGTTTAAACCAAATTTGTATGTTTTAGTATGTCTTCCTTGAAGTGCTCCTGATGATTCTCTGCTTTATTTTTATACAAAGGTTGTGATATAAGTGTAGCAGCTGCTTGTACATTTGTTGCTGCTGTTTGTTTCTTTTTTCTTCTGTTGTTTCTTCTGTCAGGCCCAGATTTAACATAGCATAGTATGCATAGAATAGTATTGAAGTAATAAAGGTGATTTATTTTATTTTAATCATAAAAATCCCCCATTGCAATGCAAATTTGTTCAGCACAACACGACAACTCGGCCATCATTCTGCCAACTTGAGGATGGATAAGGTTATTTGTCATGTCTTTGACTAAAGACGTGTGATTTCAAAATAAGTTTTGTTTTATTGAATGGAATAAATATATTTGGAAAAAAAACGTTTCATATTTCATATGAATTGAGTAAAATTGTCAAATGGGTCCCCAACTAACAACCTCATAGGTCCTAGCATGCTCTGCAACAATCTCCAGCTAAAATAAAATATTAGATACTACTAAATATTTCTTTTATTTGAACTTTAACTGTGTCATGGACTTCAGGTCTGGCCACCCCTTTGAACAGCTTATAATAACCATGTTTGTAGATAAATTCACATAATAAACTATAAAGACGTCGAAACAAAACCACAAAGATGCTGCTTGTGATATTTGTGAAAGTTTGCTGTACGCGCTGTGGGAAGGAAACTACAGCTAACAATAAAACTTGAAGATTCAGACTGTTATTGAACCCATTTAAAATACAGGTGTTATGCAAACTACACTGAAATTAGATGAGCACATATGGAAGCTGAAATACATTAACTGTAGGTATCGTGCAGGTATAAGATTGAGGATTTTCATGTTTGTTTTGTGTTGTTTTTTTTTTAACCACTGAAGTTAGTTACAATATTGTTACCTGACTAGCTGGTGACTAAAGGTTGGCCTCTTTACAGCAAACATTCCATCGTCAGCATATTAAGGCAGCTCATTGTCCCGATGCTCTTGCCTTTTCTCCTCTTTGGTCCTCATTGTGCATTTCTGGTGTATATAATTCCTTCCTGTGCAGTAAAGCTCACATGTTTTTTCTTTAACATTTATAGTTTTCATTGGGGATCTGCTGGGCGACATTTGATGGAATTGTGCACACATTTTTCATAACTCTATGCACATTTCATGAAAGAAAATGATGCATTATGTATATACAAAAGACAACAATAGAACATTAAAGTCTTCATGTGTCTGTTATTAAAGAGTCGAACAAGCACATCTTGCAGTTTATGTCCATAGATTTCTGCTGTGTCATGAATTTGCTCCAGTTGCTCACAAAATCATTTTCTCTCACATGAGGCTACATCATGCATTTTATCTCCTTGATCTATTAGTATCTAACCACAGTGGATCAGTGGGTACACACAGTAGTTCCCCGCCATTACCTTTTACATGCAATCACAAAATTCAGACAATATTTGCATCATTGTTTCTTACGGACGCCTTCAACATACAAAACCATGCACTCTTAAGCTAACAGACTTTTGTTAAAAATAAAACGGTTAAAAAGAAATTACATTTATCAAACTGTTGACTACGGACACCAAAACCATTTTAGCAAGTTTAGATTAATTTGCATTGTAAACAACAACACACGAGGTGAAAGGATATTTTCTTGTAGAATAAAAATGAAAATATGAGTCCTTTAAATATCATTTCTCCACAGCAAATGCAAATAGTAACTCAATCACTTAAATTGTTCTGGTTTCTATAAAACATTTTTTATTTCAGAACATACAGTGTTCTGTTTTTAGATGGTTTTCTTATTTTTTCTGATTTTTTTCTGCATGCAAAAAATCTGCAAAAGTTAGAACAACAACACAGTCCAGAACAAAGGGAGTTTATTTTCTCCTAAACTTCCTGAAATACTTGATCCTGAAATTTGTTGTTGAGACTTTTTTTTTCATTCCTCTCCATGAAATACATTTACATAATGAATGCCTGCCTTCTGGCTAGGTCGGTACTTTGCAAACAGAAAAATGAGCAGCTACCTCGACCTGCCATTTTTCACCCATCAGATTACGAAGCAGATTCATGAATGTGTGCTTTCAGGATGTTTCTTAAAGAGACATGAGCTAAAACAAAGCTTTGGAGACAGGAAATTATTTTGAAAAAGATCGTTTGCTGGAAATATTCAATATAAGGAAGGAAAAGTTGATTTTGAACATGTACAAAACTGTAGATCTCCTCAAAAGACCTCTAGGTTCACCATAAACCTGTAACTAAGCATTACAGTGTTTTTAGTTTAGTAGCACTCAAAGAGGATGAAAAAAAATGTCTTTATTAAAAACTCTTTCAATCCATCTTTCATGATTTATTCTTCTTCTTAAAATTTTATTGGTTTTTCCTTGGCAGGAAGTAACTAGCATATTAGCTTGTTAGCATAGTATGTTTACATAGCATGTTTGTGTTCATATCACATAAAAAATGGAAAAAAAAGATAAAATATTTTAGTCTTTATTGTTGCAAAATTGAAACAGTCAACGTTCATCAGCCACACTTGCATTTTTCTTCAAACGCTCCTCCTCTGCTGACCTTTTCCGTTTAACAGAAATGAGCCTAGCAGCTTTTTGTCATGGCAAATAAACTTCTGTGACACAAAAACTTGATGCGAACTGGCATAAGTTATGTGGCTGAACAGTCTCGAGCAGCTCGTGGACTGCCTGAAACTTTGAACACATTGAACTTTGTCAGTCTCTCATCTGGTGTTCAGAGGTATCATTATGAATTATGGATTGGCATTTAAATATGCCCACCTCAATTTTATATGCAAGAAAGCCTGCTTATCGTGTTATATAAAGGTATCTTCAAGCACTGACTAAAACACATTTGTGAGGAGCTGTAGGACAAGCAAGCGCCCTCTTAATGTTTTCTTTCGCCTCTCAGTGTGTCTGCGGGTGTTTCAAGTGACATACTGTACAAGTTGCTCATTCAGGGTCGAGGTACAAATGATGAAGGAAGGGGGTTACAGAAAGAGGGCATCACATGCGGTTAAAGTGGGGTGTGTGCTGCAGGGCAGCTGGGGGCATGGGGAAAGGGATTGGGTGAGGTGTGGGGTAGGAAGAGAAAGGAAGGGGGGGCAGCCTTGGTTTCCTGTTCCCCAAATTCCCAGCTCCTGTCTGCAGAGCAGGTACACAAAGCCTCCCTTGAAAGTTTTTGGAGACGGGCGGCGGGATGAAACGCAGCCACTGATGGTTAACAGATCTGTCCCCCTGGACTTCCCTCCCTCTCTTTCTCCCTTCCCTCTTTCCCCTACTGCATAGCAAGCCAATGCTGCGTTTGTTTACACTCTCCCAAGACTTTTTAGCATTTTCTGGCCGGGTCGGCAGACTTGGCGGGTATCCATCCTACTGATTGCCATATTCCCAGACCAGAAATGTCACTTACCACTTTGCTCTCCTTCCTCCGCCAGTTAAACCCTTTGTAATCCCACAGAACAGCAAAGTCACCCAGGATATAGAACATTTTCTCCCATCCCAGGGGATTCACTCATTGTGCTGTCCTTGTGTGTCCTTAGTCCAGTTCAGCCAACTCGAACCGGAAAAATTTCATTCCTACTGAGCCAATTTAGAGAAATAGGAAAAGCCAAGAGATAAACAGGAGCTTTGAACAGCTAATTTAATTTTAGCATCCATTTTTAAAACATTATCCATCAAATATTGTTATGCATGGAAGGGCTGCACACTGAGTCCGATGGGTTTTATTATTGTGTTGCTGCTCGCATTTACAGTTCCTGGCAAAATAAAATCATCTAGCAGTGAGGATCCTTTTCACTCGTTCAGATCATATGTGGCCTGCAGGCAATGCTATGCTGTTTTCCTACATTGCATACAAAACATAAGAAATTATTTGTTCTCAGTTACTCAGAGCAAAGCTATGACTGCTTAAACTCATGTGCATCATTTGTCTTGTGATGAGTAGCAAAATAATTGGTCACAACCTGCTAAAAACATGTCTAAAGAGCAAGGACTGTACTTTCTGTAATGTGGCGTTTGCCTGGTAAAGATTTATTTATTGGATTTCTGCTGAGGATTTTTACAGCAAGTATTAAAATCCCTGAAGCATAATCAAACCAGACTCTACCTCTCACTTTTAAACTTTAAGTTGGACTGACAAGATGCTAACGAGATTTTGTTTATGCAAGAAGTTTGTTGAAGCCCATTTGAGAATATTCTTCCTTATCTGCATCAGATATTGTAGCTACAGCAGTTACTTTTCAAACAAGGAAGAAGCTTTTTCAGAGTAAGTCGGACATTCCAGGATGGCAACTTTAATAGAAACAAGAGATAAAATTAAATAATTAGAAAGAAAGTGAAAAAAATGGCTGTCCCAATGTTCAGTATGAGATAAATGTTTTATTTTTAACAGTAAACCATCTGAGCATTTTATCCGATATACTAGAGTCTGCAGATGAGGTGGGATTTTTAGGAGGTGGCTTATTTTTCTATTCTTTTATTTGTGTTAATATTTGTTGTTTAGTTTGTTTCAGATTAACATAACCAAGCTCGGGTTTGCTGGGTTATCAACGCTGATATTTTCCATCCATCCATTTTCTACCGCTTGATCCCAGAGTGGGGTCGCGGGGGACTGGAGCCAATCCCAGCTGTCAACGGGCGAGAGGCGGGGTACACCCTGGACAGGTCGCCAGTCTATCCAGGACCAACACAGATAGACAGACAACCATACACACACACCCACACACTCCTATGGGCAATTTAGAGTCTCCAATCAGCCTATCCCCAAGGTGCATGTCTTTGGACTGTGGGAGGAAG
>JBAMHV010000019.1:12044686-12065788 GCA_037177535.1 Pseudomugil gertrudae
CCCGGAGAGAACCCACGCTAACACGGAGAGAACCCACGCTAACACAGGGAGAACATGCAAACTCCACACAGAAAGGACCCCAGTTGGAGCCCCGCTCACACCGGGGCTCGAACCGGCAACCTTCTTGCTGTGAGGCCACAGTGCTGATATCTTCTTTCATCAAATCAATAGTTGTCTGAAAAAAGACAGATGGATGAGGTAACGACCTGATTGGATGGCCACACTGATTTTCATTTTGATTATGGAACTTAAAAGCTTTCTAAATGATGCTGTGTGTTGGGATTAAATGACTCCTTGCATGCTGCAAGGAATAAAGCTGTGAAAACTATGAGGCAGTTGTGAAATAAAGAGGTACTTCAGCTGGAGCTTTGAGTGGAAATGGAGTCTACTCGGTCATTTGTATTAGAAGATGAAGTGACCCACGATGTATTTTAGGGCATAAAACTGCAAGTAGACTCTGCTATGGAAGGAATAAAATTAGAAATAACATAGAGGAAACAAGGGCCAATTTTACTTCAGTTTTAGCTGAAGAAAAAAACCCAGAGGGGAACAGAAACATCACCCGTGACTTATCGAGCAATAACAAGCCGAGGTGGGACGGCCGGCTGTTTTATTAACGGATGACATCCAGTTTATTAAAGTGGCTCAGAGGCTCCTACTTCTGCCAGACGAGAAGGAGCCCGGTCTCGGTTCGAGACCTAACTGTGGAGTGTCGGCCCAATTAACACCCAAGAGAGAGGCCCGTGAAAGAACACACACACACACACATGCCCACACATGATTATACTGCAAGTGCTCCCACACACTGCACACAAGGAGGTCCAAAGGGGCTGCAAAATAAACCCTCAGGGACCCGGTACCTCATAGTGAGTGTAAGTTAGCTAAGAAGTCTAGCATGTGCACGTCAACTCACACACACTCGCTGTTGTCGGGTGGCCTTAGTTCGTCCATATAAATCCCTGCCACTCAACTTTAGATGGAATAGTGCGGTGGGCCTAGTAAATACGAGGGCGTGTGTGCTTGACCGCAGATGCAGGTGGAGCTTTGGTGTGGTGGGGGTAGACGGCAAGCGGCGGGTCAGGGCTCAGGGCCCAGCTCAGGGTCCTGGTAACGCCACTCACAATCCTAAGGACCCAAATACTGCAGCCTTGCAGTGATTGAGAGCTGCGGTGAGGAGTTGGGGAGTTTGTTCAGAGAGTGAGTTTTGGCAGTGACTAAACTGCAGCAGTTGTTGTAAAAGTTATTATAATTTAAATTCTAAAACACTCCTACAATACCCATCACATGTAACTCTTCATTAAGTACAGCTAATTGATTATATGATGATATGGGCGGGGCATTTGTTCTTAACTTTCTACACTGAAATGACTGAAGGCTTCACCTTTACATATTTTAGATAAAAGTTATTGCCTCCACTTAGTAGAATAAGAATTTCTTTTTACGGGCAGTCAGTTGGACCATCTGGGAGTTGAATCGGTGTAAGAGATGATGAGGGAACAGCAAGAACAGACTTCAATGGCTGAAAACATCCATGTGGGTGTAATGATGGCTGAAACTGAGAACCGCTGTGCTTGAGGGAGAAAAAAAAATGTTGCAATCAGCAGAAAACCAATAAGTTAGATTCTGACACGTCTCTGCTTTGGTAAAATTACTCCTCGTGTGCAAAACAAGGCCTGCAAATGTCAACATATCTCTATTGCCATGCATTGCAGGTGTCTGCACGTGTAACGCAACAAACCATCACTGACCTCTCAATGACACAGCCCACTCTGTCTGCAGGTCCACCAAATGTCGTAACCAAAGTGTTTTTGGCTCGATCAGACCAGTCACCAACATACTTTAATAACATTTCACAGTACAGACTTGTTTGAGCAGCCTTGTCTGTATTGGACAGGCATAACTTTGGACACTGGGCCCCGGAGTTGACAATCCTGGCTCAGATCCCTGGCATCCACAGTTCCCTGATTACCAGCTGTCCCTGCCCCTGCTCTGTCTGTCAAATCCCGGTAACTGTGAAATAAACAACCAGTAAACAAAAGGCCTAGTTTAGCACCGCCACCAACCACAGCATGACAACATGTCTACCACTCGCAGGCCTAACTGAGCCTTAACCTCAGCAAGAGGAGATAGAGGCCTGTCTTCTGCTTTAATCAGGAACTCTGGCTTTGTATATCTTGTCTCAAGACAAATAACATTGGCCATACGAAGAATATTAGTATGCAGTAGGAAATCCAGGACGAGGTTAGGTGGAGCAGAGACTCGGGTTCAGCTTTGGGCCTTTTCCTTACTGTCTCAATCTGCAGACATCTGCTTGTTCCAGAGACAAATTCTCCTAACTCAAGACACATTAGCCACCAAAAGAACACAGGCCTATTAATAGGCTTCCTGCTCGTAAAAGAGATGTGGCTCATGTGGATGTGGATCAGGTTTTTTTGGGGGGGAGTTTGATATGCATGTAATACAATATTAGTTCAATTGTGATGCACCGTCAGAGGCCCCCACTATGGAAATCCGCATGAAATCACTGTCTAGGCAGGATCGTAAATCACCGATGGCATTGTTTATTATTGCAGTACAGTTTTATGGTGGCCGAGCAATTCGCTGGGACATCCAGGAGAGGAATGCCCAGTACGGGTCCTGCAAGGGGAATGAACCCCTTTTTTTTCCAGAAGGGGATTTGGTGGGAGTTCAGCTAAGAACGGGCCACTTGGGAATTACATGCTTACTGTTAGGCCTGATTAAAGCACGGGAACATGGAAGGTTGACTTTGATATCATGGTGAGGGATGACAAATCTCAGCAGCAATCAAAGTTCTGATGGAGGACTGGGAGAAAGGTAAAACCCGCCAGCCAAATAGCCAAAACTTCTCTTTAGTTCTGCAGAAGCAGCCGGAGCGGCTGGCCGACGTGCACCCACACCCACTCTTTCTTTCACAAAACGTCTAGTCTGGTCTGACTATTTCTCCCAGGCCTGCAGACATCGGGAAAACTTATCAAAGAGAACAGACGTCTATTCTGCCACAGAAAAAAAAAGCCAGTTTCAATCAAAAGACACTTCCTAATAGATCAGCTGTTCATAAGTAAAAAAGATGCATTCAGAGTCGGTGCCGATTGAACCACCTTTACTTTGCTCGCTGACTTGCATGCTTCACCTCAACTATCACTCCCACTCAATGCAAACACATAATTAATCTGGATATTAAACAAGCAGCGCGGCTGTAAATAAAATTCCCAGCATGATTAATTTTCTGGCGTGGTTTTGGAGGCCGGACACGTTCTTCCCTGTTCGGGCTTGTGTTACACGCTGGACTGTCTTAGCTCTGACCACCTCATAAAATCTGCCTCATAAATATTTTTTATTCTTAAGTCATTTAAACTAACTCAGCTCTGTGCGAGACTGCAGCGGTTAAATACATGCAAATTACACTGTAGACGCACTGTTATTATATTTTGGAAGAAATATGGGGTGGGGTGGGGGGGTTGGGGTCAGGGAGCCTCAATAATGTAATGTGCTTGTCAAGAATTGTACTTAGTAACATATCAAAATAATCAAAGTAAAAAAAATGTAATTTATAGTAATGTGACCATAAAAACAGACAGAAAGTGTTTATTTATAGTTACATCACAAATAACAACAGCATTTAGAAGCAGTCTGGGTGTAAAAAAATGTTTTAAATGGCTCATGTGTGGATTTACAGGACCTGATTAACATGCTGGTATGTGATGTTTGGTCTAGATTTGTGCCAGCTCTGGTTTCTGTTTGCTTCCTGGTGGGATTAGTGGCTGAGGCCTGTGGCATCAGTGTCAATCTGGACACTAGAGACAGATAGGGATGCTATTCGGCTAACGTTAACACCAACATTAACAACAAAAACCGAAAAGCAAAACAATGTAACAGTTCACAAATCAGTTTTATTAATTTAAACACAATCAAATAATAATGTCAAAAACATCTGTACACATATTTTGCAGACACTACAATCTTTTGCGTTTTCACAACGAGGCCCATGTAGTGTAAAGTATTTCCAGTTTGCATTTATGATTGCAACATAATAAAAAAAAAGCGTGCTGTATGAATCTATAAAACATTTCCTCTATTTACCTACCATTACCTTGATCTAGCAGCAATATGTAGATACCCCCGGAGTGTGCGGGGAGAAGTTGTTTTGAGACAAAGGGGGGTCTGTTTAAGAGGAAAGGGACTCGAATTGAAATGCAAAGGCCAACAGTGATCATGTGCAAAGGAGGGAAAAAATTAGAAACACAACAAGTGGGTTTCTGTTTAAGAAATTCACAGTCGATAGCACATGTCCTGTAAGTTCACAAACCCCTCAAAGTTAGTGGCTTTTCTCTCACTGTTCATTATGGTTTCCCCGTCCACAGATGTAGAAGCACCACTAAAAGGGCTTCATGGGTTTCGGCGACTTCTAAAGAAGGACACAGAATGTATTTTCAAAATAAAAACACTACATACAAAATTACGCTTGCTGTACAAGAGTTTTTTTTAATAGTGCTTGTATAAAAGATAATAAAACCTATTCAAGCCTGCTTCTTTAAATATCAGATTTTTTTTTTCAAATTAGTTGTTAAAATGACTCTCAGTAGGCAGGAAAGTGCCCCCTGTTATTTCTCAAACCCTTATCAGAGTTCTGTTTACGTTCAGATATATGGGGTCAGGGCTGCAAGCTGGTGAAATGCCGGAAGGACACAAGTTGTGAGCTACTTGTCTGAATAGCTATTTAAAAAAAAACCAAAACAAAATGAACTACTTCCCTTTAAAATATGTGTCTGCAGAGGTCTCAAAGTAGGTGAGAAATGTTACTCTGTATAGAGGCGTGACTGAAGTTTCCTGAAAGGATGAAATAAAAAGAGAGGTCCTTGACACTTGACATCCATGCTTTTGGTCTTGACAAAACAATTGATAACAAAATCCCGTTATCTACATATTAACTTGAACACATCAACACTTTCAGGTGTCGCACAAGCTCACTTGTGATGGGATGCCTCATTTTTATGTTTTCTTTCTTTTTTTTTCTTCAAATAAAAGCATTGCCATCTTTCAAGAGCACGTACCTAAATGAATATAGGAAGGAATAGTCCAGTGATTACAAACTTACACACACACAAAAAAGATTTCCTCTGTACACGATTGTCTCAGCATTAATAAAGTTTTTTGTTAATTTTCTTAAATTATTAGAAAACCCCTTTGTTTGTTTCTTCCTTAAATGTCTTCCTCTTGCTGCGGTGGAAATTAATAGTACTTTGTAAAAGGCACGAGTCTTTTGTCATCTTTGTACCTTCTCGGTGGCACGGCGCCACTCACAAAGTCTCTGTTCATAAATAAGAAGCAAAGGACTCCCGTGCTGAAACCTGACAGAGACGCAGTCACCATGTCTCTCTGTCCCTTTGTGGAAGGGAGACTTTAAAAGAAGGTAAACCAGAAGAAGTGGTGAAGAGCAGAAGCGGGATGCAGAAATGTCCCCACCAGGAGTCACAGCCTGTGGCTGAGTTCTGCGGCGAGCCTAGGCGAAGCAGACGAGGCCGCCGGTAGCTCTGCTTTTCTTACAGGTGTGAATCCTGACAGAGTCCCAGGACAAAGGGAAGGGGGGGGCATAAAACACTTTGACAGCTTCAGAAAATGTCCGATTCACAGTAACCAGGGCAAGCAGCTGCCGCGCCGTAAATTCACCTCTCTCTCCTTCGCTTTGCAGGAAAAAAAACGGGAGAAGTTTTGGGTTAAGACGACGTGTGACTTTATGTCAGCACACTGACTGCACGCTTCTCTTTTCCACTTTGCTCTTCTTCTCTTCCTTTGTAGTGAAAGACAGCACATGGGGGGGGGATCTCTTCTTTTCTGAGCCCTGGAGGCTGCGATAAGCGTGAGATGGGGCAGGAGGGCGAAGGTGAAAGGTTGCTTGATGTGCTGAGGTGCAGAGGGGTGCTACAAGTACTCCAGGTCTAGAGCATGGTGGAGGGCCATGAGGTCTGAATGGCTGGAGATCCTCCAGAAGGGCATGTTGTGCTGGAGGAGGATAAAAACATTGTTTTAGGGCTAGTTATGCAATTGATAAATCAAATAACACACTCTAGTGTTTTACTCTAAAATAAATACATATAATTAGACTTGCTTCGACTAGAACTGGTGGGTTCTGTTAATGAAAGCCACCTGAACTACTCACTAGGACAGCAATCATACCTATAACACACCCCAACCGCTCCCCAGTGCATGCGTCAGTGCAGCCATATCGTACATCTGTACCTCTAACTAATTTCTCCGCTGCATTGATGTCCCGTTTTATACCAACAAACTAATTGAGCAGCTGCCTTCAGTCTGAAGTGAAATGAACTCCCCGCGGTGTCTTCTGAATGAGCCTCCTGCCTGCCAGTGTGTTTTTAGGACAGTGCAAATGAGCTGTTGTTCCCAAGCAGAGGATGGGGGGAGAAACCTGAGTCACAGAGAATGAAAGGAGCTTGTCAGGTAGAGTCCTCAGCTCCTCAGTGTGTGGAGCCCATTACCCTCCCCTTATCAAAGGTATGGCCTCTCCCAGGCATATGTTCCGCTTAGGAGAGCCTGCACTGACCCTTAAAAAGCTCTTTGCTTTTTGTTTTGTAAATTGTCTTTGCTTTTAAGTTTAAAAGCTAGAGATGTTATCTCTGCCTTCTCTCCCAGGCGATGGTAATAACTGAAGACAGAATTGTTTCAGGGATTGTGGATTTTTTTTCTGTGTGTATGTGTGTGTTTGGTAGGGGGGGGGGAAGGAATGAGGAGCAGGAGAACTTTTAGACATTTTGCTTTTGTAGTTTCACACAGTGTCACGTCTGATATGTGCCTCCTGACGGGTGAAATTGTTGTGCTATTTCACGTCTTCTCTGATGTTGACACAGAAACCTTTTACGCCATGGCGTGTCGTGGGACTCGCACCGCCACTAAGATGGGGGGGGGGGAAATAAAAACACCTTATCCTTCCATCAATGTCACACTCCAACAACTTAAGAATGAGTGAAAATATCTGCATTTATTTCCACAATCATCCCTCAAGACGTGTTCATTTTTCATAATACAGAGCTATTGCTTTACACTTTCATCCAGGGTTAGGGTTGTTACTTCTCCCCGATCGCTCTTCATCACACTCCTTATTTACTGACAAACAGGTGAAAAGGGAGCTGGAAGCCTTTCAAAGGGAAGCCGTATCTTCGTTCTGACTGCGACACACCGAAACTGTCAAGGAAATATGTTCAGAGGCCGCTGATTAATTTGCTGGTGAATTTGTTTGCTGTGTGCTGCCTTTGGTTTATATCCAGATCTGACAGGAAGGCTCCACACAAAATGTGGAGCAAGATCCAACAGGTAACATAAAAAGGGCAAGTCAGATGTCAGCATCATGTGACGCGATGCCATCGTGTTTTCTGAAGCATTGGGTGGGGGAGGAGGGGTTGTCCTTTTTGATCCATCTCGTGCTAACAAGCTTGTCACTGAAGTAAATATTCTAATTTCATCAACAATGATTTAAGCCTTATTATGTGCACTCTATTTACGATGTGCCTTCAGCGTGCCTGAAAGGACTTGTCTAACATTACACATACAGCATTCACACTGCTCAGAGCACCAAACTGGAATATATAATTATGCCATCTCCCCCTCTCCTGCTCTGTAAACCTGAGATGGCAGAGGAAGGGTGCTGATTACACACTACAGACTTTCTCTCTTGTACTTAGATGCTCTCTAAGAGGATAAACGAATAAAAGCAAAGCAAGATTGTTGAGAAGAGCTAAAGATTTCTTTCTTCAGAAAGGTATGGCCATTACGTTTGGTGTTTTTTTTCTCAAGAAACCTTAGAGAGAGAATATGTGGCACTTCTTACCTTTTTTGAGCCTTGCTCCTCTTCCACCCCATCTCCAACAACAATGTAAACAACTTTCCTCCCGAACCTTTGAATTACTCTCTCAAAGCAGCTCTCCTTCCCTGTGGAGGAGTCAAGAGGAGGATGTTAGTGGAGTGTTGCGTGAACGCAAACATCTACACTGGCACAAAACACACACAGTTGCCTAAACACTCAATAGCAAGTTGAATCACAAGTTTGGGGTAAAACAGATGCTGTAAAACACCGTACTGACAAAACAGGGAAAATGTAAATGGAGTTCAGGAGAGAGATGTGATAAGATCAGCCCTCAGATAAAGTTAAAAGCTTTAACTTTGCCCTCCTAAAACCTGGGACAAACGGACAGATACGGGGTTGGTTTGCTCCAGAGAAACCTATAGCTATACTCTCCTCCAACCGATGTGCCTGAAAACATTGCAACAGGGAAGTTTGATGTTTCTTTTTCATCTGAAACAGTGAAAAAAAAGGGTTGGTGGAAGGAAAAGTGGGGAAATGTCAGGAGGAATAAGAGGAGGAGGAGGGTTGTGTTGCTCTGGAATGACATAAATGTGCAGAAGTGGTTTCATATGCAGAGATCGAGGAGCAGAGGCCTGGTGAGGCCCAAAGTAGAGTCTGCTCCAAGAAAATAATCCCAGGCTGATTAGGACTATTCCCTCACAGGAGAACATCAACCTTCTCCGGTGACCAAATCTCCCACCCTGTCCACACCTCGGCCCTGTCACTTAGGTAGCATGTGTGTCCTCGGTATTTATTCTCAGCAAACTTGAAATAATAAGCACACGTGTCCCACGGTGACAGCCAGAACACAGTGGGCAAAACAAAGCAGAACTAAATCACTCATTTCAGCTGTGTTTACCTATTTTGGTTGCGCTATAAATATTCTCAATAGGAAAGACAACTCCCAAGCCATAGAGCAGAACCTTCGCCAGAGCAGGGATAAGCTGCGTGGTGGTCACCAGGATATTCACACAGTTTGACCTGTAGAGAAAGCAAAGAGGTGACATCATTCTAACTCACTCTGAAGGCAAAAGAAAACAGACTGGGAAGAATATAAGGACACAGCAATGAATCAGTTCCTTAAAACATGGCTACTTCTTCAATGGCAATCTCTCAGCAACTGTATTTGTCAAAATACAGAAGAGACAAGCTGTGCAAAAGACAAATCCACAGCATTGTTTCTTTTCTGTCGTTTGGAATCTAGGAGACTTTTTTTAATACAAGTTTATATATGTGCAGTGTGGGACTGGGTGCAATTTCCCTCACTGGAGCCCTACCTTGAGTGGATTAATGTTAGTGCTTTCAGTGCCAGTGTTAACCAGGAGTCCGTCAAGGCTTCAATTTCTGCTCGCAATTGCAACCAGGCTTCCCTTTTGGCTGGGCCCAGCAAACCTGAAATGCAGGGTAACATTGTTTGGGTTGGACCTGCCATCCGAATACCACTAAAATGTTCAAAATTTACCCCCACTTTTAGAAAACACACACAGATCCAAATGTGCACTCCTACAAACGCCCACACAAAGAGGGGGCACACACATATGCAAACTCATTTCAGCTCAGCAGATCTGCGTGGAGAGCCGCTGCTTGTCAGGGATTACCTCCGACGTTATTTTTGTAGGTGGTGTAGATTTCTTTTACTCGTCTGTAGCGGAAGGCCAGTTTTCTCATCCAGTCCACACCTCCCCGCACGCCTGTGGCCAGACACAGGTTGGCACTGGTAGCTGCTGCATGGAAACCATCAGCGCTGAAGTTATACGTACTAAAGTAAAGACAGAGATTGGATCTGTTAGCACATACTGCTTCACACTTTTCTTCTCAACCTAAAACCCAAAAGCAAAAATCTGCTGATTTTTCACCTTAAGTCCTGGCCGTTGTCGTCAGAGGACACATCATCGATGTGTACCTGATCACATTCCTGAAACACAAAAAAACATTTGTAGAATTTACAGATTTTTGTTTCTTTGAAAACCCCACAAGCAAGTTTTCCACAAAAACACAACATGTGTTTTTCAGGAATGTGTGATTACTTTTCAAATTAGCTCTATAATGCGAACAATCAACCTGGAAAGATATCTAGCTTTAAAAAATGATTGAAAAGACTCATCTGCAGAGCTGTGTTTGACACTACAAATAAATATACCTACACATATAAAGTAAAGAAATGCACGCAGGTTGGATATTAAATTAGAAGGATGAGTATGTGGCTGTTTGTGCACAGTCCTCTCCTTTATGTGTCCTCTTGGAAGGGCCGAGGGATTCTGCAGCTCTGTACTGATTCCACCGTTACACAGTAACACAATCCAGACTTTCTGGTAAATGTAACCTAGTAGAAAAATTGAACCTGATGCTAACCGCCAATGAAATTATGACCTCTGATTGCTGCTGCGCCACACACCAACACAGCCCTGAGGCGAGCCAGCCAGTCAGGCAGGCCGGCATGAACAACGCACAGGAGAAAGCAGCAGACAAAAAAAAAAAATCTGTTATTAGTTTTCCATTTATAGGAGAGCTCTAGTTCCTCCCCCCTTCATCCCTTCTCTCCGCCCCATCCGCAGCTTGAAATGTGAGGGATTCCTGCCTTGGCACTCAGATCAACACATTTCATGTGTAGCAGAGGGAGTCTTGTTTTTTAGGCTAAAACTATTGTTAACAGGAGGTTGAGCAATAGCATTGTTAAAAGTCAAATTCATGATGTTAACTTTAAATTTGTTTTAGTCAGCTGTAATCCGGAGGGAATAACAGAAAGAATATTTGATAATACTGTGAAGTAGTTTTTCTTCTAATTTCTTTGGAAAGCTGCAGGTTTTAAATGGATACGTAACTGCCAAAAGCGTCAGTTTCACCTGTTTAATGTTATGTGAAAAATAATAATTTCTCATGGAAACTGAAACTCGGGGAAGAGAATTCCTTTGGTTTTAAGTATAAAAAAATCCCTTCCAATTTTTTGAGCTTTTTAATTAAGTTTCATCCGGTTGTTAAGACACCCAAACACAGAAAGGACTTCCTTGTTTTAAGTCAATCTAAGCGAGGCCAAATGCTGACGTTATTACATTCCTCTCTAATGCTGGAGCAGGGTAAGGGTAAGGGCTTTGGACCGTAAACCTTTTTTATTTTACTGGTTCCCCTCTGAACAAATTTTTCATCTCCCTGGATTTGTGGGGAGAGGGAGGGAAAAGCAACGTGAGGAGAAACTCAAACCAGCTGTTCTTTAACAGAATTAAAATCTTGACCCTCAACCCCAGTTCTAATGCAGCCATTCTCTCGCCAAGCCTCTCCCAGCAAGCCCCGAGATCCAAAGAGGAAAAGACTTTGACCCTGTGACCCCTTTCCCCTCCTCTCCGGGGCTCCGGCACCCCGATAAGGGGGTGGAAGGGTAGAGAGGTGGGGATGGAGTAGAGCAATGGGTAAAAAGCTCCGAGTCCAAAGTGACCTCACATGGAGAGAGCTTGGAGCGCTGTGTTTTAGAAGATGGACTACCAACTGACACGAGGTTCAGGCGGTGGCTCGCTGCTCTGTCGGCCTAATCTGTTTCTGCACACTCACCAACAGATCTTTAATAGTTGAAGAAAGCTGCAATTTGTCTCAACTTGAGGATCTAATGCCAACAAACTTAGAGACAATTTATAATACTCCAAAAACAAAGCCCAACCCAGACCTTTAGGTACAATCAACTACTTAAGTAGAGGAGGCATGTCTGTTTGTTTAGGAAAACAAAAACAACACCTTGGGTTAAGCACCTCAAAACGCCTCCTTTTCAAAGATCCCCCACCCTCACACACACACAGAACACACACATTCTGCTGCAATTGACTGGAATGCCTCTTTTACCCTTTAATTACCTGCTGATGAATTAGCCACAATGTGCCAACAATCAGCTGCAGCCACCTCTTTCACTGCATTGGTATTGGACCATTCAGTTCCACTCGTTTTGTCTAACATCCCAGGTTGTGAGCGGTCTCCTTTTTCCCTGTTGACAATGGCTAGGCATGTTTGCGCTTCCCTGTAATTTGTTTCTTTTGGAATGTGACAGCCAACATGGATCAAAACAGATATTTGAGAACAATGTTGTTCAACACGCTAATTATGGATCTACTTAAATTCCTTCAGCCAAACGGACTCAAACACATACATATGTTTCAGTAATTAGGCCCAACTGCAGCAGTTATAACTGCAGCCTGATTATGAATGATTTTTTTGTGGACACAAAGCTAATAAACACATCAAACTTCAACAAATGTAGAGCATTAAAGATGCAAAAGGCCAAGAAAAATATAGTTTCATTTTGAATACCTTCTCCCTTCCAATTGATTGTTTCTACATGTTTATGTGGTTTTTCAATTACGTGACGACGTTTAATTAAACGATGAACGGGTCTGGGTCTTCCAGATAGAAGGTTGTCTGTGTGTGCGCAGAAGCAAAAGGGTTGTTGGATGAATGAACAGACTCCAACAATTACTGCTCCCAGCTGGGGCTGGTATAAACCTCTGCACCAGCTCCCTGGAACGACTGGGAAAGCTAATAGAGGAGGTGGCTGCGGGTAATGTCGTACAGTAACCCTTACACGTACTCATTAGGAGCCACTTCTGAGGACCTCGTAAACACCACAGAGCCATGAATGGTGTGGGCTGAAGCGGACAGAATGGAAAGAAACAAAATTAGGTGGTGAATTTTACTGTTCTGTCATTTGGAAGTTCACAAATAAACACTTGGAAAATGAACTGCAAGTAAAAGTATACTGTATAAGATGGCCATATGTAGTCATATACTAAAGTAGCACATGCACTTGAAGCCAGTGGAATGCTAAAAAGAAAAACTATTAATTGTTTGCATAACTTTGACAATAGGCTGTCATGGTTTCACGATGGTGGCAAATGGACTGGTAGTCAGAATTTCTCAGAACCTTTGGAACATCTCTTTTCCACTGAATCCCCCCGTTCTCCCCTCACCAAACAAACAGTGGTCTCTCTAAAACCTACAATCACTGCTAACTCACACCAGATGTTCCTACTGTACTAAGGAGTGAAGACCCTTCACCAGAAGCCATCGCAATTACACCCTCTGCAAACACTGCGTATTTCTGTTCGATTCATCAGCAACGCTCATCTTGTATATGACTTCATTTGGCTTCTATGCAATATTTATCTGTGTAGGAAGGAAAAAAAAGAGTGCAAAAGAATTCTGAACAGGATGCTTTTGCCTCGGGATGCCTCTATCTCTGCATCGTTCACTCTCTCTTCCTTTTTCTGTCTCTGTCTTTCCCCTGACGTGCTGAAAACCTTTCACTGGGGAGGAAGCTATCAGAGCCCTCTTTGTTCCCTCGGCGTCTGTCATTAGGCAATCAGTGATGACGGCCTGAGTCTTCCTGTAGCCCTGGAAAGAGTTCGGAGTGGTGACTGCAACAGTCAGAGGAAGAGAAAGGAAAGATATGGCAACTCTGCAATGCATGCATATTACCAAAACAGAGATTCCATGTTTCCTTTTTTTAAACTTATGAAGGTCAATGTCATACAATGGTTTCCACTTTTTAGATACAAGCTGTAGCCTCTTTCCTCGCTTCTATCATCTCTTTCAGGTGAGTTGTGTGCTCTGTCAGGGTGGGGGTGGGGGGGTGGGTGGTCAAAACTGCAGTGTGAGCGACAACAGTCATCATCACAGAATTCCTTGTGACCCTACAGGCTAATGCCATGTGAAAAAGGCTCATCTATGGTTCGCAGGTTCTCCATACTGCCACTCTATCGGCAGTAGCTGTCATCCCCAAGCCCCCTGCCCCCCCCCCCCACCCCAGTCTGTGACCCCCAGCAACTTCCTTCTCCGTTCCCACCACAGGCATCCCTGTCTATGGGGGGGAAGGAGGGGTACAGAAGGGGGTGTGGGGGCTGTGATTATGTGGGGGTCAAACACAGGATGTGGGTAACAAAGGGAGAGTTCTTCGAACCCACTTCATTCCAATCCACAATCTGTGCTTGAACAGTCACGGAATTCAAACAGCGGTGCCAAACAAAGCACAGGTACAGAGAAGTCTATGCTGGTTTCACAACAAAGAAAAGAGAAACTCACATTCAGGAAAAGGGATTCATATGCTGCTCTACTCTGAAACAAGCTTTGTTTCAACAAGGTGGATCTTTGAAGCTCTACATCTAAAAAGCTGAGAAAAAAGGGTACATCTCACAGGTAGACAGCGAAAAACACAAATTACTTATGTGTGATTGGTGAGCTGCTGCTCATTATTGCCTATTTTTGACATTTCACATTTAAACCGCACCTCAAGGCGAGCAACTGTAAGTGCTATATCAAATCTCAGTCATTTCAGCATTTTCCCAAAGCAACGCACATATTCACAGTGAAGCACTTTGTTCCTGCCAAGCAGACTGATGTTTGGACAAATCTCTAAGTTTCTGCTCTCGTTCATGTGCAGGTGCCATGTCTTTTTTTTCTCTATATGCAAGACAAGAAATCTATTCTTAAATATCATCATTTGTCACAAGACAGTAATGCTATATTTTCCATGCGCCTTAAGCCCTTATTTGTGTATGAAGCGGCCGTGTTGGGATAGAGGGTTAAGGGTGCGGGGCTGACGTGGAGCTCTGCGGAGTGAAGACTGACAGGGTGGCTTTGAAAGCTCCACTTTCTGTCTGTAGTCTTTCCAGAACACATCAGTGGCCCTGCGTTGAGATTTGATGGAGTCATGTTGAGGAACATGACAGAGCTGCTGCATCAGTGGCCAAATAAATGATGAAATACCCACATCAGTGTGCACAAACCTAAAAGCCAATCTGACAAAATATATTTGAAATATTGTTGAACTCTGTTTTTT
This sequence comes from Pseudomugil gertrudae, assembly GCA_037177535.1. Classification (NCBI taxonomy): domain Eukaryota; kingdom Metazoa; phylum Chordata; class Actinopteri; order Atheriniformes; family Pseudomugilidae; genus Pseudomugil; species Pseudomugil gertrudae. The sequence goes on from JBAMHV010000019.1 coordinate 12,059,377, forward strand.
AAACAATATTTTGTTTAAAAATTTTTACTGGTGCAGATTGATGGTTTTTGTGTGTGATTAAGCTGGTGGAGAGAAAAAAAATCAATGCTGCTCAACTGCAGAGGTAACAGATCAACAGAATCAATGAAAATCAGAGTTAGCATCATGTTCCTTCTTACCAGAAATAATGTGGGAAAAAAACTATATTGGAAAAGATAATAAAGCTACCAGAAAGATCCGGGATCTAACTCTTTGCAGGACATAAAACTAACGGAATGGCTCTAAACTAAAAGGCTCTGGAGAACCATTTCAGCCACTAAGGCACATGTAACTGTGCATTTCACAGCATCTCTCATTAACAGGCAGCCCCTGGGTGAGAGTGACAGAGAAGGTTTCAATCCCGAGATCGCAGACTGGGAGCTATAAAAGTTAGTAAGTAGACATTGTTACGGGATTGCTTCACAGGCATGTACATGCGAGAGCTTTTGGATACCTCCATGAGCATTTCTAAGTAGTTTTCATGGGAGACTTGGCTTCATAGTTTGAGTGCATGTGTACAAGCTTGCACACAACACAGACACATCAGAGGGATTATCCAAAATGTTCCCACCTGTAGAGACCTCTCTCCCTGCGAGTGGTTTGCCCCCGTGCCCTTTATTCTCTAGACAGGGAGGGTTGTTTTCCTATCGAAGGAGGTGGGAGACGGCGGCCCTCGTACCCCACCGAGAGGGGATCACAGGGGGCTTGGTCAGTAAGAAAGAGGCCCCAGGTTCCCACATACTGCTTAGCATTAAGAGTTTAGGCTACAGCAGCACACCTACAGTAAACTCACACCTCGAGCTGTCAGTCTTCCCAGTGAACTCAGCCTCAGTGGGCTTCATTACACACATCACTTTAGACCATCATTTAACATCACATGCAGCCTCATGCCACAGTCCTTGTATAAAATGACATCTAGTTAACTCAGTTTAATACCTTTCAAACTGTGGGTATTAAATCTTCTCAGTAATTGCATGTGTTTTTTTTTAAAGATGTAATCTCCCTAATTTATATCACCTTACCATTATAGTGCATCAATTAATTAACACATAATAAATACTAGCTTTCTTTTAGGTCAGAAATGTGATTAATCCAAGATATAAAACTAAACATGTTTATCTCTGCAGTTACTGAAATAAAACTTCTCCACAATGGAAAAATTAATAATGTGAAGATAACATCAATAAGGATCATATTGCTTTGAATTACTTTCCTAATACTTCCTTCACTGAGAGCATTTTTGATGATAAAAACAGATTGTACTGTTCATACAATCCTACACTCGTCTTTTAAAGGGCTGAGCTGCAAATGGTTTGTGCAAGACGATCGATAGAGATTTGTGAGTGTGAGTGTGTGTGTGTTGGAAAGGGGGAAGTCTTTTGGTCAAGCTGCTGTATTTCAGTCACCCACCTTAAAAAAAGTGAATGAAAAAAAAGTGCTGATCCAGACAAAGGTTAGAAAAGAAAGAGGGAGAGAAAGAGAGGGAGAGAGAGAGAGAGACATAAGGGTGAAACTGATCCCTGTTGACCCCTTCGGCATGCCCTCTTTCTTTTTATGACTTTCCCCCGAATCATCACTCACCAGCTCTATCAACACAGTCCAGCCTTCGTTCACACACACACACACACACACACACACACACACACACACACTAGAACACACGTCATATACAAGCTTAGACTAGAGCCTCTGCTGTAGCTGTCCCTGACTGTGTGCAACATCAGGCTTAAAGGGACGTTTAAAGTTGCCACGATTTAGAAAAATAACCCAAGTTAATTTATTAAAAACAAACAAACACACAATTTATTATTAATTTAATATTTAATTAATGTATTCTCATTTTAAGAGTCAGTCTTTAGTGTGCTTGTGCAGAGGATGTTAGGACAACAGTGCTGAGGTTTGAATAGAGAGCTCACACACGTTAGACCACAAACTCTGCACCTGTGTTTCTGCACAGTCTCGAGGGTCTCCCTTTATGGCTTAGACTAAATTAGATGGACCATATGCATTTCTGCACATGCTTAAATACATAACTGCTGCTGGCTGCAGTATTTATAGTGGGACTCTATTTAACTCTATCTGAGATGGAGGACTGTAAATCAGCAGAGAGGAAACACAACTGGTTAGGCATTGCTGAGAACAGGCACTTAACACTCAGACTGGCCTGGCTTAGTTTAAGAAGGGAGATCAATATGCCTTGGAGAGAATGTCACTTCTTCCCCGGTGTGATTATTAATGACAATCGTCGCAGCGTCAGCAGAGAAGGTCTTAACATTGGACATTTTATAAAGCATTCCTCAGGCAGCTACTTCAAGCGTGACAGTTCAAGCTGGGAAAAAACTATCCGAATCTTTTAAGTGTCAAAACTAAATCTAATAATTTTGTAGCTGAGATAGAGCAGAAGAAACAAACGTGCTGGGCTTTCAAATAATTTTATAAGTAGCCTGAGCTGCCAATTCTTCTGTAAACGGTTTCATCACACATGAAAAGAAATCAAAACACGGGACAGATGTTGAGCAAAACCACATTTAAGAGTTGTCACAAACTGCCATTTTTTTTCCAAGTGATTGGAGCACGTCTGTTAAATAAAGCACAGCTAGAATGGATTCTACACGGCCAGGGCATAAGGAAATATTTAACCAGCCAATTGCAGCCAATTAACTTTGATCACGATGACTGCATTTGGAATCTCAGTCATTCGTCCTGTCTAGGGGGAGTTTGAACATTTTCTCTCTCGTCTCCTGGTTTCGTGGTATTTTCCCCTTCTCGGGCTAGCTTCATGTAACACGGCCGAACATGGCCGTGAGTAATGAGACTTGGCAGACTGGCCACAGATCTCTTCACACTTAAGTATCAAACAAAACATTTCCTCTCCTGTGAGGTCAGCAGAATGCAGGACACCGAGGAAAAGCAGAGGGTCAGCGGGATCAGATTTGCCAGGAGAAAGACTTTGAGAAGAAAGAAGGTGAAAAACTAAACAAAATCAAAGCCAGAGAGTTTGAAGACATTTTTTTTCTACTTATTTCCAGGTTTGACGTCTTGGTCTGAACTGAGGAGCCTCTTAATCTCTAAGAATTTATGTTTCAAGTGAACAACACACTACACAAACCTAACTATTCTCATCCATGCCTTCCTCCGCCCCAGGGGAAGATTTTACACTAGGACGGGGGGATTTCATGCTGTGACGAAGGGGACTGCGGTGTAAGTGGACAGCGACACCATGCACACAGCATGAAACGCAGTCAGACAGAGCAGACACAGAAACACTAGAGCCTGACAAATTGCAGTGGCTGCCATGGAACTAGGAAGGAGGTGGAGGTGGGGGGGGGACCCAGGAGACTGACAGGGCATGTAAAATTCATGGCATCCCTTGGGCTCTGAGGTAATACTTAATTCTCGTAGGATGATAACTGAGAGACAGACCCCATGCTACTTGCAGTTGTTGCTGCTTTGACAAGAATCTTCAGCTCCTGTTAGACTATGCACACTTTTTGTGGCTGCTAAATTCATCACAATCTGTGCAGATGTTATCTGCACATAGTTCCAAAACAGCAAAGTAAAACACATAAATACACTCACCTCTAAGTCGTTAAAGAACAAGTGTGTGTCAGCCAAGTTGAAGATCATTTCTTCCATCCTTAGGCCTAATGATACAGATGTCGGTGGGTCCTGAAGCACAAAAGTCATTCAAGCATAAATTGTGTGAGTGTGTTGGTTCAAAGAAGCACATGGAGCAGTTAATGCAATGCAGTAAGTAATGATATTCACTGTGAGTGACACAATTAACCCAAAATCCCTTTAAATTCCTCTGCACGCTATTCCCATAAAAGAAGACTTTAGGCAGACTTGAAAGTTTCAACCTCTGTTTATGACCCTTTGAGAGGGACCAGAATAGTCATCAGAAATGCCACAGACTTGAATGAATGCAGTAAAAACTCGTCTCTTGTCAGGAAGGGTGGTCGCTTTAGACTAGCTGGGGTCACAGCCTCATCGTAAATAGCCCATTCTCCACATACTTCTTCTGATGCATCATTTGATTACTCTCCAGGTGATACAACACTACTTCTACTGAAGTGTCTTTGAGCATTAGCTGGGTGTTCATTAACAGAACAAGAAAATCATTGTAAATGCAAAGTATAGTCGTACTGAGCCCTGGAACGGGGACAGTGGTAATGTCTTTTCCCCTAAAATCATAATCTGTCAGTAATGTGATCTGTACTAGTGATATGGTTGCACTGTCTGCAAGATAATACCTCAATGGAGTGAACACAAACATAAAAAGTTAATGAGTCTATGACAATACATGCAGTTTTCTTTTTAAAAAGATTATGAATTGGCAAAAAGTCAATGTACAATTATCTGAATAAAATGGTTAAAGACAATGTACTTCTTACCAATTGTTAGCTCAGATTTTTCTTATAAAAACACATTAACTCATATTGTAATCAAATTGTAAGTCATTGTTTCTTTTTCTTATCTTACACAACTTAAAATACTCTTATATCTTAAATCTCTAATTAGCAAATTGTCTTTGGCAAGCAAAGAACGGGAGCAGAAAATAGCTGTCTGTGCAGGCTGCTTCCCTGCAGCTGGTTGAGATCTGCATTTAAGTCAGGCCAGGCAGGACCAGAAGCAGGGATTACAGAGTTAAACCACCTAAAGACACACCTGAGCTTTCTGCTGATTAGCTGTCACACCCCACAATGCTTATGTTTTCACTAAAATGACAGAGAGCAAACCACACAAGTAGAGCTCAATCCCTACTTCTCCAGGCTTTTTTCTTAATTCTAACCTCCCAGTCTGAATCAATCTATCAGTAAGAATTAATCAAAAACAATTAGCCTCCTGCATCAATGTGCTACCATGTCCCTCTTCTCAACCTCTGCTGCTGTTGGGTGTATTAGCATTATGTTATGGATTGGTGGGAAAAAGGCAGTCCACTCTGGCACAAGTGAATCCTTTCCAATTAAATCTAAACAATCATTCAGTGAGGGAGTTAAGAATACAAGCAGGCCAGAAGGCCAAAGTGCTGCTGCTGTCATTGCTTCAGCACCACCTGTCCTGAGATGTCAGTGCCTCCAGGGAGGGGGCGCCAAGCCCCCCACTCCTCTACCCAGAGCCCCTCAGCAATAGCACACCCACTAACACACACATCTCCACCCGCTTTAAGCTCCAGCTCTGGCCAGCCCAATGGCAGCACAGCTGGCCTCAGCCATCAGCTTTATGGGGTGAGCTGCCTTGATGCCAATTAAATAGGCTGATAAGAACAGCAGTGTGTTTATGTGTGTATGGGGGGGGCAGAGTGGGTGGGAGGTCAGAATCAGTGAGAGAAAGTGTGAATGTACATTCACTCAGATATACATCTATTTTTAGTAAACTAAGAAAATTTGTTTTGTAACTTTTTTTGTTCATGCCAATAAAGAGCACAGATGGGACAGATGGGAGGTGAAGGAGAAGAGAGAGTGGTTGATGCACTGAAGGCGGATGTTGGTCAATTTCACTTTCATTTCTGAGGTAGTTTGCAGATCAGCATTTCTGATATGCTTTGATGCTTTGAGCCAACATTCTTCTTCTTTATAGTATTGCTTAAATATGATCATGTCAGCAGGCTGGGGCATGACAGAGGGAGAAACATCGGTGTAATGGGACCAAAATGAGCAGAGGAAGAGAAAAACAGGGAACAAAAGAGAGTGAGAGGGATTCTAGTGGCTGTCACATCCTATATGAGCTCTGATGGAACGGGCCCTTATGGAGTCAGGAGTGTTTCCTGTTTCAGAGGAGCACATTGGAGAACCCTATGGGTAATTGTGTGTGTTTTCACATGTGTGTGTGCATTTAGTGTGAGAGCCCCTCATCATTGAGGCACAGCTCCCTAAGCCTTAGCTCTGTCTTTACCCAGCATGCAGGGCTGGGAATAAAGTAAATAAACAGTGGAGGGTCGCAGGGCAGCCCCCCTTCACCCCAGAAACAAAACACTGCCCCCATCAAACACCCCCTCATACCAGAACAAAGGCCCAGAGCATGGGCCGCAGACGCTAAGCTCTCTGACATATGAGGAGCAATATGTCATTTTTTGACTTGAGAACCAGACAAGTCCACAGCCGAAACAACTGCTGCTCACCAACAAGAGATGATAAAGTGTGAATTAATCTATGAGTAATTGTTTTAACTCTCATTCTCAAGGATGGAAGATGTATTTTGAAGACTGTATGACCTAGAGAGAATCATGAGAATAGGATTCTGCCTTATTTCCCAAATTGTTTGTTTAGAAAGTTTAAATTTAGAGAAGCAATTTACATGAAAAAACAAATAGCAAAGCCTGAAAAAGTAAACTTAATCTTATGAGGATACACAGTGACATGGGATAGAAAATGACCTACTACTATCATAACAA
>JBAMHV010000019.1:12065847-12082314 GCA_037177535.1 Pseudomugil gertrudae
GAGATAGTACAAAAAGATTCTCCTGAACCTAATTTGACTGAATTGCGTTTAGTGAACTCGGCCTCTTAGTGGGGTCTCTGGGGAGATCCCTGCCTGAAAAGGATGGATTGAGAAGCACTTAATTAAACTAACAATGTGGCATTTCTGAAGGTGGAAGGAACACTCAAGATGTGTCAATAGACAGCCAGAGTACAACTGTTGTGAACCCTTACAGCCGAGCCCCAAGCAGCCATGCATAGCTCCAACAGCTGCAAAAAGCAGTCAAATACTTGCCAGGCCTCATTGGACCTATTAAAAAAGAAACAATTATCTGTACATTGAACTCTGCTCTGTCCTCCCACCATGGACTTGAAGCAAAGTGAAATCTATCCTTCGCTCAACTGCCATTAACCCCAACTCTGATCCTCATTTCTCCTTTTAATATTTATGCGTTTTGCTGATAAAGTGCACTGCAGCCAGTCTGATGTCACTCACCCGTCCATATCTGTTGGCATAAGAACCCGTAAGCAAGGAATGGAAAACGATGATTGTTTCATCCAAGTCCCAGATGAAAACTCGCTGGAGAGATGGGAGAAGAGGAGGTGGTGTGTATGGGGGGGAGGGGGGGTTTAGAAGCAAAGAAAAACAGAGAGAAAAGAAGCAAAATCAATGGTGCACTCTGTTGGGCTGCAAGGTGATCCTGCTGGTCAATAGGCCAGGAGCGTGTATTTGCGTGCCACAGGGACCAGGATCCATTTGCTTGGGCTGGTCACCGCAACACTTCTCTCATCACCCCGCTACACACATTCCACCCTATGCCCTTTACATTAGAGTGATCAATAGTGACAAACTAATTAACTAGATATGTTAACATGCCATGATGTCAGTGCTATAACGGCTGCTATTGTCCTCATTCAAATTAATACTGTATTAATGAAGAGATGAGGAGTGTGTTTTCACATGTGGTCTCTATCAGTGTGAGTGAAGCTATCATTATTTTGCACATCTAGGGAGCAGCTTTCAAGCACTCAAAGTATATATTCAGTTCTCTTCAGAGATTTATTTTCATACCTGATTGTTTATTTACAATGTGTAACCGATGAGTCATATATTCCACAACGCATCAATAATGCATTAATAGTTAAATTAATGAAATGTTTAAGAATTAATGCCCATCAAGCATTTAAGTTGGTGTGGCAGCCTTAGAGTAAGTAGATTAGTGTCCATGGGCCTCAGACGGGGCGAGGCTGTCTGTCGCCAAGGTAGTGGGCTCAGCCTACCTCAAGGTCAGAGTCGGGCGGTGGTGATGGGTTGTTGTTCCTTCTTCCACGGCCACGTGACTTTCCATCCGAGGCCCGGCGCAATCGATCCGAATCTGAATCTTTAATGGGGGTTGATGGACTGTGGATGGTACTGTACTCTCCTGAAAGAAAGGAAAGAGGGAGGAAGGGGAGTATAAAAAGAGTGTATCGAAGATGAGCTATTATTTGCTTTTAGAAAAGAAGTCTGATTGACCATTTGTCTTGTTGCAGGACGGGCAGCATCCTGCATTAGGCATTATTTAGAGGGAAATTATTTCAGATTGCAGATAAAAATTGTGTCATAAATCAGCTGCAGAACAGAAAAGCTATTTTCCTCTGTGCTGATTTAATAAATAAGAGGTAACAAAGATAACTGACAAGACATTGCAGACATGTCATTTATCTGAATTGGGTAACTGTATGAAATTATGTTCAATTAAAGTTAGATGTTTTTTTCTGTTTGATGACTATGAAAGTCATTCAATTGTGACTGAATTATAAAGATACAATCTCAATTGCCAGATCGTGGATTAATGCCACATGAATTTACTACAAATTCTACATCTGATTCCAGTTTAGGCTCTTTTTCTTGCTTGTCACACTGAAGTTCCTGAGGTATGCTGGGCTGAGATTGTCTTGTATTTATTATGCTGTGCAGGTAAAGACTTTTTATATTTAGCTCGTGCAGGTTCTGCGTGGGGCAGTTTTAACGTGGTTAAAAGCTCCTTAGACTTAAATCAAACTTACATGGTGGTTTGACTTTCTTACCTGGAGGGTTGTCTGTGAGGGCCTGGCTGGTGATGCCGGCAGGTGGCTCCTGGAGGGTGTAGGTGGTGGTGGTGGAAGGCGTGCTGGGGCTGGTGTTGTTACTTGTCATGTAGGGTGAAGTGTAGGGTGAGCTGTTGTAATACTGAGCATACTGGCCCTGGCCGAAGCCTGGATAACTCGGGTAGTCCTGTGGAAAAAGACAAAGTATGGTAATTGGAGTAAGCTTTGTTACATCTGGATTAAGATATGGCAAATGAGAGAAGGGGGGATTTTGATCAAAAAGGCAGAGGCAGAAGAAGACAAGTAGGTGGTTTGGCAGAGTAATCTGAGATATGCCCTGCATCAGTGTTGCTACTTTACAGTGCAGATTCCAAAAAATAAATGCAAACACATGTCTTTTCTGTCCTACATCTGGACGATCATCAGCCTTTTTACCCGTTTCTCCTTTTTCTCTGTGGTATAATACAGATGTGTTCAAGAGGTACAATAGATAATCCTGTGTACAAAGCTTCTGACATTGTGAGTGATTTATGCTGCGTGTCACAGATGAAATGTAACATATTGAGTGAGCATGTTTCCTAAATATTTCCAGATTCAGAGCCTGCCACATAATTCTTAAAGATGAACTTGTAGCTGCTATAAGATCAGAGAAAGTGAAAGATATATATAAAAAATTATACAGCTACCTGTTGTGTGCTGTTAAAGCCAGTTGAGTTAGTCAGGGAATTGTTTCCACCATACAATCCTGAAGTGGTTGTGAAAGTACCACCTATGGAAATGAGAATGACAGAACTTGGTAAATTTGCAGCAGTTCTATGGCAAAAAAAAACACAACAGTGACATATTTGTTAGGAGACAAAGAAAAAGATGAGTCTGTTTTGAGCCAAGTGAGGTGAACAGGGGGAGGCCTCGGGGAGTGCTCCTAACAGTGGCCTTATCTTTTTCCTTCTTCCTCCCTTATCAGTGATTGGATCAGGCTTGGTGAATGATGGGGTGGGAAATGTGTGTGTGTGTGTGTGTGTGCAGGGGGGCTCAGAAGCTGCTTTCAAGCCCGCACAATGTGAGGAACACAGGAGACTGTTGTGTGATAGCTACTGAAGAGTGTCTTGGCTAGAAGGGGATGGAAATGGTGGGTGCACTGGGACCAACAACGATAGAAGTAGTGTGTGTGTGTGTTGAAGTGACACTGAGATGTACGGTATATAAAAGAGAAGTTGAGTCTGAAATAAGTGGCACTGGGAGGATTTGTAGCTGAAATATAGTCGCAATTAATATGTATGCTGTTCTTTTCACTTGCTCAAAGGATGGTCCTCTGGGGTAATTAAACCATTTAAAAGGGCTGATAGTATCTAATGGCTTAATAATATACCAACAATGAGGTATAGGGGAGAAAAGCTGCATCAACCCTCCCGGGCACAATCTTTCTGATTGTGGCCATCCACCTATACTATCATGACAAGTCAGACAGCACCAAGAAGCTCGTGTTGGACATTAACCAAAAGGTATGCAGTGTGAGGTGTAAAGATACATCTAACACACCCTTTAGTTAAGGTATTTAGGCTGTTATTTAGACCTTTCATACTATTAATTTGACTACCATGTCATTGTTGAATTAGCTGTTACTTAAATGCAAAGCCTAAAAATATATCTTTTAAATTTAATTTAATATTTGTCATAACAATTTTGTCTATTTTCATACTAAGGAATAGTTTTTTTTATTATAACTCAGTTTCTAAAATGCCATTACATTTTTTTTTACAATTATAACCACTGAACTGTATCATAACGTTTTTATCCACGCACATACAATCACGGGATAATGCCATAAGAGTTAAACACTGGAACTCTGTAAACATCTTATCACCATCTCTGATTCTCCCACACTCAAAAAGGTACACAAGAACTACACTAAAAAAAAAAAGACAGTACATAAATTTGCTATTCCTAAATGAGGGCATAATTACACCATTGTTGTCAGAGACAAACAGAAGGAGTTCCTTTAATCCTCTGGTCACTGGCCCCATTCAGCAGGAGCCTCCCACACCGTGACAAATGTGAAGCAGCTTCCAGAAAGGGGGGAATAATTGGATAGCACGTGTGTGAATGCAAGGGCACGAAAGGTAAGAAAGGCAACACAGAAAAGCAAAGACAGTGTAGTGTTTGGCCCAGTCAATTAATTGTGTATTCAGCAAAAAGTTAACAACAAAGAATCAAAACCAGACAGCAAAGATCCACTAAAAAATCTGTTATGTCAGTCTATACTTCAAGAAATGACCCACACAGCAGTTTCTATGTTTTCTATCCTGGGCTTTGCGAACAACTTTTACTGGAACAGTTCTCTTTCTTTGTTTTGTATAATGTTTTAAGACCACAAGAGGGGTTTATCAAACTCTTGTGCTCCACAGAAAGTTCAACATCAAGTGAAAGTGCAACAGAACAATAAGACAAGAGACAAGAAGAAGTAAGGCAGCGAAGGACAACAAATTAGCGTAATACACAGTTCAAACAGTCATAAAAGCACTCAGTGGCAGCGTTTGAGGTTGTTCTGTGGAGAACAAGAAGCCACATAAAAGCTGTGGGGACCCCTGCTAGCCCAGTGAGAATGAGCCCATGCTGTTGCGAGAGGTGGTGCTGGTAGAGGGAGAAAAGGGGTTATGTTCGGGGTGGGGTGTATGGAGTCCTGTAGTTCCCCGGGGGGCATGTTTTCTCTCCCTCCCCCTGTCCTGCTCCAGTTAGTTCACTCACTCAAGACCAGACATCATCCCTCCCTCCTTCCCTTCTGCCTTCTGGCTCCACAATTGGAAGTCCATTTGCTCTGCTTGATCAGTCCCCTTGCCATGGGCTATGTCTATCATCAGTGCACAATATTTGTAGCAGAAGTTTGTATGCCCCACTTGGGAATAGGCTATCAAGTCCAGATGGGTCTCTACTTAAGAAAAAAAAAAGTCAAGAAAGCCCCAGCTTCTTCTGGCCGTTGGGTCAGAATGCTGGAATCCAATTATTCACCTAATTAGCATCTGCTCAGTTTCACCGTCACTGTAAAGTCTTTGGCTCCTCAAACACATCACATGTTGTAGCATTTTTTCTGACAATCAGGGAAATGCTTCCAATAAAATATCACAGCAGATTGCCAAAAATACCTTTATCCCCTTTAGTATTATGTGCCACAACTTCAGCCCACACACACACACACACACACACACACACACACAAAACTTCATGGGAGTCAGACATGAAAGCAAGGAGCATAAACATTAATTAAATTGTCCTCTATCTTGACAGCTGGCCACATACATGGTTGCAGGGACACTGATAGAGATTGGAGTATCAGATATTGAAAAGGAGTCTTTGGTTGGGACATCCAGACCTGAGGCACATCGCCCAGGCAGATCAATAAGCCAGAGAGAGTAATGATGATGATATGGCGGAAGGCCAGAACCACAGTTAGAGAATCCTGTGCCAGAAAAGTGGTCAATCTGTCATCTAACATGGCTGTCAATTACTAATGTACTTAATGCTAACATGGGGCATGTGATAGCAGAAGGGAGTGAGGTATATTCTGAGATAGATGGAAGAAAAGAAAGAGTAAGAACTTAGAAGATGAATAGTCACATAATACCACCATCATGAATTAAACCGCTAAAGGTAGGGTCGAAGCTTGTGCTCTCTGTGTCGCATACTCTATAGATGCTCAGAAGGATTCTACAAAACTCTGACTGTGGCCAACTGTATTTGGTTAGGAGGCGTAGAAACAAGACTTCCCCCAGCAACATCTGCTGCAGAGCTGGCATTATTTATTTTTAAATGCTCTGGAGGCTTTATAGCAACATGTGGAGATATTTCAACTGTCACAGATTTTACAGGAGAGAACACAAAGACTGAGCTAGCTGCTAACTAACGTCATGCATAGTTCAGTTGAGGCTTTTTGTAACGTGTGTAGAAACACATCAGTGAGCATAAGGTGAGCTCAATATTCAAAGTGACTTTCTGACTGGACAAAAGAGCAAAAAACGGAGAGCGGGGTGCAACTCGTCTTTATAGGCTTCAAGGCCGTAAATCTGTATAGCTTCAGCTCTTAAACAAACACAAATATGATTGCAGGGAAAAAAACAAAGGCTGGGGAGCGACATGGTGCCTCCTAAGTGCCTGCCATTTTTCCATCTGTGTTGATTCTTTTAAGAGGAGAGAAGAGGAGAGGGAGGCAGTCGTTGGGGCTACACATAACGCCACCAGGATGCAACCATTGTCAGGGGTGAGGATGGGGGCTGCATCTTGATTCACTCTGGTTGTGTACGCTATTAAATCATGAACAGAGGTGTATTTCTTTAATCTTTTTTTAAACACTACAATAAACCTTATTTGGTTAGCTTACCAGAAGATGAATGTTTTGACAAAGGACTGAAACAGATACACGTAGAAATGGAACAAACACATATTAAAGGGGAAAAAACAGCCACCATATTTTAAGACTGCTGGTGAAACTAAAGCTGCTTTGTTGTTTTGTAAACTTGTCATAAAATTAACCATTTTTTGACTCTGTTTTTAAACCATGCAAACGCAAACGTCTATGTGTGCTGAGTTAAAGAAAGATTTCACATAGATGTCCTCACCCTGCATCTGGTAACTATAAGGAGCCTGTCCTGTTTGTGGTGTGGTGAAGCCGGAGCTGTAGCTCAGGAAGCCCGTCTGTCCCGGCGATTGGGACTGGCTCAGACCTCCCTCCGTCTTTATGCCTGCCCACAATGGACCTAAATCAGTTAGTGACACCAGATCGGTTTGATGCACAGACAGTCAACACAGGTTTAAGTTACGCTGGACACAGCAAAGGGACAACGCATGTCTGTTATGATGACATACTGATCACATGGAGGAGCAGTGATTATCTGAAAAGTGGTTTTTATTATCCTCAGTTGTTTAGAAATATTATCTAGCACAGAGTTCTTTCATACAAGAAGTAAATGTTTTGTCTGTAAAACCACAGAAATGTTTTAAGTATAATTGTTTGATTTAGTGACAACAATAATAACAACTACCATTATTATCATTTAGGTCATAAGTGAAAAGATGCACAAGTGATAAATTATTTTGCTTGTGTTTGTGAGCAACACTGACCACTGTCTTGGCTGAATCTCTGCAGTTTCTATGGAAGAGTTGGTTGCAGGACTCTGGTCAAATAAACTTAGTAAATTCCTCCACATATTGCAGTTTCTGGGGTGAAAACACTCTAAAGACTTTGGACAAATAAAGCCATGTTACTCTGTGCAACCGTTTGCATTGCCAGAGGAAACCGGTTTCTGTTTTCAGATTTATATCACTAATCTTTCTGATCTATCTGAACAGCTTCACAAGCAAATTCTTTTTTATTGCATTGACTCAGGATATACAGGCACTAAACAACAACTCAGCATCTCTGCTGCTCTTGGTTTACAGTGGGACTTGTGGGAACATGGTTTGGAATGAGCAGGGTCTTGATTTTGACCTTTAGCAAGGAAAAATATTATTTATCATTTCATGCATGTTCATAATGTGAAGTATTCTGACTGAACTGAGAAAGAAGGGGTGACTGTGTGATGTGAATAAATCATACCATAAGCTGGGATGCCATAGGGCTGGCCGGGCTGGGGGTAGCTAGCATAAGCTGCGGCCTGCTGCATTCCTGTGGTGTACTGCGTCTGTCCATACGCAGCCATGTTTTGGGAAGGAGGGGTAGGGAGAATATGTGGATATGTTCTGCTATTTGAGAAAAGAAACAAAAAACCAAAGTGAGAAAGGAGAGACAAGAAGAAGTAGAAGTTTTTACCCCCTAAAATCCCTAATACTAACTTTGCTAACTGACAAATTCCTTCTGATTGGGCTACTTCATTCTAAACAGTCAGCCAAGCCATAAAGGCAGATAGCATTGCATACCTCATATATATATATAGAGAGAGAAAGAACAATAAATGGCTAAATACATTTTTGGAAGATAATAGTTAACACAGATTTCAGAGAGCACATGCTGCAGACATCCATACAAACAAAGCCAGTCAGAAAACCCAGATCTAGCAGAAAGATCTAATTAAATATCTAAATGAAGCTGGATGATGCTTATTTTTTTTAATAGAAAAATAAAAGTAACCTTACTTGGAAGGGTAGATCTGTGGAGAGAACTGGTGAGTTTGTCTTGGGCTGAAGCCACTTGTTCCAATAGCTGAGGAGAGTTAAAAAGAAAAGAGGCAAGCACATATTTAAACATTAAGAAATAAGGTAAATATTATGTTTTGCCAAAAGAACTTCGGGATCCTGAGGAGAGAGTAATTACATTGCAAAGCTTTATTTATTGTGGTAAACTTGTTTAGTTTGAAAACCAGAGAGCAATAACGAAGCAAAATAATCAGGTAAGAACATCAGGTTCTTTTCCTGACCTGATCATTTCTGAGACAGCCACTGAGGTAAACGCATGTTAGTCTGAATCTCAAGTCTCCGGCCTATTGAAGCCACAATCTAATTAGATGTGAAAACCCTGAGTGCAGGTGGAGCGCTACCCTATAATCATCTGAACACTAACTTCCACAGTGATCTCGACTTTTTCAATTCACACAGATTCAGTTGTTTATACATATTTCCTAATTCTGTTTTTGTTAAATAAATTCCCATTTAGAAAATCTGAATGCAAATCTGTTTTATACATTTTAAAATTTTTGATAAATGGCATTAGCATAAATTTTGAACAAAAGAAAAAATGTAATAATAAATACAACACATAAAAAAAATCAACCTGCAAGACATCATCTAACAAACTGACTGCAGTGATCAAAAACATTATAGATTTTAACACGCATGAAGAGTATGCACAATTAATTTCAAATCACATTATATATTTGCAATGAAATAAATCAAAATACGGTAAAACTGACAAATACAATATATGCATGGTTAGTTAATAAAGCAGCGATCCAAGTTTAACTGTAGTGGTATGGCATGGTTTTGAAACATCTGTCTAATTGGTTGTGACATGTAAAATGAGGGATTTGGTTGCGGGGGTGTGCTAACTGTATGAAACTGTATGCCATAACCCCTTACACACGTTATTAATACTGAACACTTTTCCCACATCAGCAGCACCTGCCACTGGACAAAACCTTCTCCTCTGAATGGAGCTTTGGGTTTCCCCATGGAGGATATGGGATATAAGATTACTAAATTTCATTAATATTGTCAGAGACAAAAGTCATGCAGTGATTTATGCACTTTAAGCGTTAAGTATCAAGTACTTAGTTAAATAGTTGAGGAAATACAGGAAAATTAGCAGCAAGTTAATACCATGCACAGTTGGATGTGCCGCTATTAATAAATGTTTATAGAAAGTGTAACATGCAGCTGCAGGTTGATATAGATACCCCGTAGTGTGGAAAAAAGAAAGAGAGGAAAATGATCACATTCGTAATAAATTGTATAATAATTCCTACAATGCTCATTATACTCCATAGCCTTGGCTTTATTTAGCAGTGTTTATGTTTGCGTGTGTGTCTGATGTTTCCTCGCTGAAAGGAAGGTGTGAAAACTCTGGCTCCGACAGGGCGATAGGGTAACAGCCCGTGGAGAGTGAGGGCCACTGGGACGCTGTGTCACTCCACTGGACAGACAGGCTCAGAACATCACAGGTTATAATATAGCCCTAACTGACATGGGAACCAACACAATGAGCACACACACACATTTGTAAGAAAGCAGAGACAGCAAATAAATGTGCTGACAAAGTTAAGTTAGAGTTTGTTGTCATACGTAGGTTGTTTTAGGTGCCCAGCTTATCAGTCACCCATCTTTAGAGTCGTTTTATCTTTTTTATGCTGCTGCTCTGTGTCTGTGTATGCTTGTCTGTGTGTATGTGTGTATGTGTGAGGAGTGCAAGTGGACACACAAACTGGCCTTCTCCTCTCACCTGATCCTGAGAAGCTGTCTAGAGAGGTGTCTGCTACTGAGGAGGTGATTTCACTGCTGCTCATTGGCTCTGTTTTAACTGCAAACAAAAGGGGTAAAAAAACAACATCAACGAACAAAACAAAAGCAGACTCACTGCAGTTTAACTACATCTAAACTTTTAACCTTTCCTAAAACATATGTGTAAAACAAGTGACAGCGAAGAAGAGTGAGCAGTCTGTTTTTATGCACATCTAACATAAACATATCACGCATTTGTTCAAATTGTCTCATTATACATGTATAATACTTTTTCCCTTTGTTTGTAATAATATTTCTAATACCAGAGATTTATTTAAACATTTTTCTAATTTATTTTATCTCTTTTTAAATGCTTAAATATTATAAACAGTAATATATTTCAAAGATGCATGTTTTATGGACTACCGTGTAAACCAAAAATATAATTGAATATAACAACATTATTTAAATGGCATTATAAATTACAGAATTTTAAACAATAAAATGTAGAAAAATTTGTTTTAAAGTTGAAAATGAAAAGAGCTCAGCTAAGACATGCAAGTACAAATAACATTTAAGGGAAATATATCGTTTATGAAATCTTTTAGAGACTGTAGGAAATACTGTGACTCCACTAGACTCTGGCAATAGATTTACAAAGACAATTTCACAGCTATCTGGCAGCTCAGGAATCTCCGAAATCAATCCATTTCACTCCAGGCAGGCAGAAAGAACTTTTTTTCCTTCCTTTCTTTTTTTGGCAAAACAAATATACAATGTGGGCAAGAGAATCATGCTCAGTGGAATCCCTCATGGTTGAAGAAGCCATTTGCTGTGATGTTTAACATATTTCCACTATGCTTGCTCATTGTAGAAACATGTGTTGATGAGGGGTAATACTTTCTAACAACACAGGGATAAAATATAGTGGTGAAGTGCATGCATAAACTAGCACACACTCAGGTCACATAGCACACAATAGCCACTGTATTCGGGAGAACAGCATGGAAGATCCGAATGAAAACAAAATGCTCAGTATGCAAGTTCACAATCTGACCTGTCAATAACAATGAACTCAAGGCCAGTTGGTGTCAAACCATGCTTAAAACAGAATAACACAAAAATTTAATAAATATCAAAGAGCTTCTTAATGAAAGGCACAATAGTTGAGGCAGTTTTGTGATGTTGTAGCTGTCAAACTGAGATTTTAAAGAAGCCAAATTACTTAAGGGTAGAGTATCTGCTTAAGAAAAAGTCAACTACAAAGTTAGCTTTTATTTCAGTTTGGGAAAACACCAAGTATTGTCCTTTCATTGTGTCACTAGAAGTAGACAAACCTGCAGTGGACTGTGAGTTAGAACCTAACAACCAGTCTGCAGTGGTAAGCATTGTGATGTTATCACCTATAGGAAAGAAAGAATGGCAAAGGGAAATATGACATTCTGCATCATGACTAAGGGCTCTGTGTCGTGAACGCTGACCAAATAATAAACCTCGAGCTCCAAGTAAAGATGAACTTAAAGATTACACAGCAAGGGAGGGTTTTAATAACTTGCTGGTTTGTGACATGAGCACGACTGCTTCACTAAACAAAGGGTCAGATTTAAAGCACGGGCGAATCACCTGAGTAAATAACTATGTACAGTAGAGACCTCATGCAAAGCTCAATCATTTCCATGCTGTGGGGTTTGAATAATTACATGGTTGCTTAAATAAACAGCTAATAGTCAATGGGAACAACTGCTGCAGGTAGTGACTCGTTTAACATGAAAATGTTTGGACAGAAAGTTAAATGCAATGTTCAAAAATCAACATTACAAGCAAGTCAACATGAAGTATATTATGTTCACTATTTTAGATGGTTTAATGCTGTTATAAATTTAAAAGCGTACTAAATTAATGCTAAAATCAATAAAAATTTAAATACAACCTATGCTAGCCTTATTGAGAGCACAACTTAAATCACTTAAAATACCTTCAAGCCTTTCAAATAAATATCTTTTTCAAATTTGACATGTCGCGCATATCACACATACGTACCTTCAGTGCCATTGGGTGTCATGGAATTGTTTGTGATGTGCGAGTTGTCGAGGTTGGGACCATTAGGAGATTCGCTGCTTCCACTTACTCGGCTGTGAGGACTGGCTAGATCCTGCATTTCCATAGACCTGACAGGACACACGGACACACACACACGAACACACAACAAATCAAATTACACATCTCACTCTGGTTTCAGGGAAGGAATAAACTGAAAGGCAGTGTTGTTACACACTTTGCATAATTGTAAAATGATCAAGATTCTGCAAAGCAAAAAAAAAAAAGATAAATAAATTATACATAAGTAAAAAGTAATAATATTAACTCTATATGTGAGGTTAAAATTATTTTACATTTTTTTGTCATTTTATGCAATAAAAATATGGATACAAATTGAGAAAATTAATTAATTAAGTATACACTTATGATCACACACATTTACATATGCACACAGGCAAAACAGTGCAGATGTCTAAGCTGTAAAATAAACTATACATATTTTGATGTTATGGTGTCCGATCTCACACACAGTCACGGTTTGACATGTTGTGAACACAATATGTTTACTGTGAAATTACTTTGCTTTTTCATGGAGCAAAATGGCCTAAAGTGTATATCGCTTTGTGTGGTAATGAAGACTGTTAGCAGATGTTTGCTGGTTTGAGGCAACGCTTAATGTGTCTGTTAAAAGTGTAGCTCTGTCTGATTATAAGAGCCTATGCCTCAGTGATGGGCAGATGAGAAGCTCATGAGGCATATGTTTGCTCTGGCGAGCTCCTTAATTGTTTCTGTGTTTATACAATTGACCACGCAACTGAAAACATTATTCAATTTTCTCATTTGTGTCCTCAAAGGATCTGATCGTATAAAGACAGCAGAGAGGAGAGAAGGCACAAGTGTTTTAAAAGTACTACCACAAACTCCACACATCTTTTGTCTGCTACTGTTCCCATTACAATGACTTAATTAAATTAGCTTAAAATGTTTCGTACAGTATGCTGTCTTTTTCAATTACATTTCAGGGTTCTTGGTTTCTCTGCTATCAATGAACATGAGCTTTTAAACAAGGCCACAAATATAAATGCTCAAGTAACTTTAAGTACTCTGAGAGTTATATCAGACACCACAAAAGAACTCAATTATGGGATTAAATTAGTATATGTTCACTGAATTTAAGATTACATTATAAATTTATGATAATTATAGTTTGACAACTGAATCCTTTTTTGTGGTGTGAGCCCAAATTGGTTATGTAAATACAATTTTTAAGCATGATATAGCAAGGATAACACAAATAGAAAAAAAAGAAGAAGCAATAGGAGAAAAAAGAGCAACACAAAAGCCAGAGTCGATACTTTTTCATGCACGCCTCAGTAATGGAAGCTTCATTATCTCTTTCCCAAAGGCATATTAATTTACTCCTCCCGTAAAAATATCTCACCCTTCCAGCATACACTTGAGGCTGATCCAAAATAAACCAACCCTGTTTCTAAGTTATATGCTCATCTGCTTTGCCAAAACTTTTTAGTCACATACAGCTAACCCTCCTCCCAAAATGAAAAGTAAAAAAAAAGCCTCCCCTATCTTCAATCAGGAGTCATAAAAAGCCAAGAAATGTCAGTTTAGCAGAGTCTCTGCAGCATATCTGATGCCACACAGAGAGCCATATGTCTCTGGTACTGCCACAACAGTGCTCTTACCTGAACCTAGATGGCTCTGAGTCCTCTAAAACCACACTCCCTTTCTTTATTCTGCCTCCACCTGCCCCCAGCAGAAACAATGTCACTCCTTGTTAATGCAGCTCGATGTCACAGTCCGGAGCCATCCATGACACAAAAAGGCTTGTCTGAGAAAACATTATTGTTATTCTGAAGCAGAATGGGAAGAGAGGGCTGGCGGGGGAACAGAGGCTCACATTGTCTCTCTGAGCCGCAGCCCTGCTCCACTGTTGTTTCCTCCTCCAGGTCCTCCCTCCTCCCTGAGCAAGGGGAGCATGGCCAAATGACGGAAAGGTGATTCATCATTGGTCTACGACAGCTGCAAACTGGATTAGCCCTCCCCCAATCAACATGCAAAGCGGCTTAGCCAAGGTAAGCAGGAAAGGGTGGGGTGAAAAGGGGGAAGGGGTTAGGGGGGTTGCAAGAAGAAGGTGAAGGAGTCAAGGTAGGCAGAAGGGTGAAGGGTTGGGGATAGAAAGGGCAGATTGTGGGAGAGCCCTTCCTACTTTCCTGCTTGAGGTAGCCTGCTGCTGGAAGGAAGATGGGACTTGCTGAGCAGAAGCAAGTCAAGCGTGACACCCCTAGCATCTTCAGCAGATCTTTCATCTGCAATTGACACTATCTGAAATTTATCAGCCCTCCTCCTCCAGGCGTACTGACAGCTCCTAATGATCATCAGGGCTTCTTCCCACAGGCCTGCCCCAGCCTGGGGCCACATCACAATACAAAAATACGCAACTCCCCAACTATACAGCCTATTCTCAATGAACAGAAATGCACAGAGTGCCATTTCTATAAAAAAAAAACACACACACACACACACACACATATATAGGGCATTTCAGAGGCCCCATATGAGTGGTGTAAATGTCCGCACACACACAAACACATCCCTCTCACACACAGGGCACTTTAGAGGCCCCCAGATCAGTGGTGCATCTCAGACAATGAAGGAGACTGGAAACAAGAACATAGAGAGCATATGGAGCCACATATGTTTCCTATGACGCTACGAATGCCTCTATTACTCTCCTTTAGCTGACAGTTACATTTTGCTGTCCACTCCCGCTCGGCTTGCCTCTCTGCAAACATCAAGCGGAGCCATATACTTGCATAACTATAACACTATATTAGACTTGACTCCAGCCCACCATGGGAATAAAGGGTCCAAAAAAAGGTCAAAGGTATTCATCTGGTCAGGAAAAAAGAAAAAAGACATATAAGGTCTTTTTAAAATTCTGGCCTGATTTTTTAATGGCTGACTGTTTACATGAGCGAGGGTAACCTGAGCTCCATGGTCTTAAGTTTTTTTTTCTTTTTTTCAACAGGCTTTACTCTTCACACCAAGGCAAAGCCTTCATGAATACCATTCTGGCTTTACAATTTCCCTCCTCTCTCACTGCTTATGACACCGCCATCTTAGCAAACATAACCAATATATTTCATTCTCATCTTTAAAAACCAAGCGCCTCCTCATACTTGCGCTCTCTAACACTGATAGGATATAAAAATACAAAAATAAAAACTAACAATCGAAATAAAAACATAAAGAAAGGCCACTGAGGTAAAAGCCGTGAAGACAAAAAAGAAACTCTGCCACAGCACATTAACAGTGATCACAGAAAGGTTGTGGCGAGTGTGCTGGGGTGGATTGATGTGGTACGGTATGTGGTGGCTGGTTTCTCTGCTCAATAGTGGAAGCCAATAAAGCCATTACTGTGCTGGTGCCTGTACCACAGCCAGCAGGTGAAACCAGCCAGGTAAAGAGGAAGGAAGAGAAACGTAGACTGGGGAGGAGTGATGAAAAAGAAGGAGGGTAGCAGAGATTTGAAAGGAAAAACAAAGCTTTCTCCTTCAGTACAAAATATTTACTCTTTTTTTTTTAAGAGGACTGCACTCAGCATCTTTGATGTACATATGACTTCAACCTGAACTGCTAGGTCTTTGAAGCCACAAAGAACAAAGCCCTGTGAGATAAAGTGCTGGAAGTGTCATCAAGAAGACAAAGTGCCACAGCATGCTTCATTCATGGTGGTTTGCTGGTCTTTTTGTTTCGCTTTACTTATTTTAAGGCCTGCATTTCCAAAGATAAATATAGCCAAAGTCAAGCTTTTAGCATGCATCACTGCAGCATGCAGGATGTCCGACCTGACACAGTTTCTTCACTTTTCCTTTACAACATCTACCTGTGTCTTTATATAAACAAGACTTTTCTGAAGTGCGTTTATGGTGCAACTGTAAATGCAGAGTACAATGTTTTACTTTCAAATAACATTTATAAAAAAAAAATTAAGTAATCATGCAAAAAAAGTGAAAACAGAAAAATGAATGCATCCTCTTGATTGCTATATTATACATATCAATTATTAGATATTTTCAATTTTGCACACCACATAAAGCGTGTGTTGTTAATTACAACTTTATGCAAAATAATGCTTTAATCAAAATTTTACTTTAAAACAACTAATCCCCACTTAAGCTGGTCAGCTGAATCCACATGGTGGCCCAGGAAAAATAAATCCACTCGTAAAGAATGTAGATGCAGCCAACAATTGGACACAGATGTGAGAGGAATTAGGTACAGTTTACAAAATGCTACACTTCACTTGTGTCTGTACGTGGCCAAAGAAATGACAACTGCCAGCAAATTTAACATTTTTTTATTTTTCTATTTTTTTCCTCATTCCTTTAAATTATAATGTTAAAGAGCCTCCATTATGGAATGAGCAGTAATATATATA
>JBAMHV010000019.1:12102983-12114283 GCA_037177535.1 Pseudomugil gertrudae
GTAGAATAGAATAGAATAGAATAGAATAGAATAGAATAGAATAGAATAGAATAGAATAGAATAGAATAGAATAGACACACCACCATAATGTGGTGGCCTTGATGAACTCACCCCACACCAAGGCCAGTGTGTTGACAGGCGGGCTCAAGGTAGACATTGTTATTTCTGGGCTCCTAGTAGCTAATATGTTGAAAAGGTTGATAAGTCACAGTAAACAGATCCACTCAAAATACTACTGTACATACCGGAAACTGCAGCAAAACAATGTATAAAGTGCAGATGAGCAACACAGAGACCACTAAGCAGAAGAGGGCACTGTTTTTCATCAGCTATACACTGTACATGAAAATGATAAACCATCTTACAAGTCTTTTACAATTTAATTAGAAAGTACAAATTATTATGAATAATATTTTACTTAAAGAAACCATGTACTTGATTTTAATAAAAGAAGACAATGTGTTCTTTCTCCAAAGTAAGCAGGCAATAACGAAGGTTTCTGTTGTCACAATAGCCAATGTCTGTCCAGCAACAGTAAAGAGAAGTAGCCACATTCTCCGCTCCATTTGCTCCATGTGTTAAGGTGTCTATTACGTGTAAAACAAGCTATTTTTCTTCAGCCTTGCCTTTTTGACTCTGGTGACATAATGCTAGAGAGAGTTGCTGCTGCATGGGGAACTCTTTTTTGCTCGCTTTTATACACCTATTTAAGAACAGCAGCCTTTCACACCAAGTTCAGCAGGAAGAGGCAGTAAAATGAAATAGGCAAGACCTACAGTATTTCATAATTAATAGGTAGCAGTGAGAGGAGAGCGGTCCACGCTGACGTAAAAAGATCAACAACGTATGAAGGTGATCATTCATTCTCCTGAAAATTACAGACAAAAAAAAGCTATTACTGTATGTTATTCGTCTCTCAAAAACAAAATCAAAACATCTTTGAAATATTTCAAGCTTTTTATAATCTTTGATTGCTCTGCTTTATTTGGAAGCCCTACAGAGCTGCTACTCTACTCGCCAGTACGATCTAATTTGTTACTAAGGTGGTCCCTAGCTCATACCCGGTCACCACCTGCAAGCAGTACTGTAAATTACTCGTTGGGTCTAATTGCCCATGTCCGCTGTGTTACTATAAACTACTAGTGCTGTGCTAACTCCATTGTCAGGTACTTAATCAAGGCCACCAGATTTATTCCTCAGCACTAACTCTGGGGACAACCGCAAGTAGGACCGAGTAATTGGATCTTTTTTGCATCTAAAATTAACCATTTATTCTTAGAGAGGACTGGGATGTGGAAATGATAACATAATGATATCAACCAAAACCATATGAGGACTTGCCTTCTGTTCTGGGAGTTGCAAAAAAGCGCAATAATCCCAGATGTTGCTCAGACTGACCTTACCTGGGGGGGTACGGTGCTATTATGCCAATCATACTCTGCAACATTTTAAGTAGAAGCCCTAAAGCAGAGTAAAGAAACTCAATTATTCTGTTTCTTACCTCACACATTCACAGCAGCAGTGACAGGAAGTGAAGACAGCTCAGAGCTTACTACGTGCACCTGAAACAGAAAATAACAAGTGAAGAATATTATAGCTGCAAATAGAAGCATCAGCATGGTGAAAACATTGAGAGAAAAATGTTCCCTTTCCCAACAAAATTAATGTTTTCTGATGCAAATGACCTACCATAAATTATTTCCTAAAACAGATACTCACTGAGAAAGTGGATATTCTAACCAGCAACTGAGATATGCATGATGTATGAGCACTGAAATAAGTCATTTACAACTTAAGAAAATAATTACAAGTTAATTAACACACATAAAGAAAATACACCTTCGAAATATATGATAAGTAAACCACCTGTGGAGGGTTCAATGTGAGCAATCTCACTACATGCATCGGCTACATTTAGAATTAAATATTTTCAATACATTTTACACACTTGCTTTTTTCATTAAGTGACAGTTCGTAGTCTTTTGTAATAAAACTCCTTTTGTCAGCGTGAGCTGCAGGCTGAGTAGAGTGCTTGCAGAAGGGATGTGGTCTGTGTAGGGATGTCAGGAGCATAATGGGCAGCTGAGTCATAGGTTATAAAAAGCTGTCATTAGGGATTTCTGTCCTCAGCAGCTCATCACACAGGACCCGTGAATTATTTATTGCGTTGGAAACTCAAGTGGCCCGTTACTCAAGACCGCCTGGTTTCCTGCACTTTGCTTTCCTTGGGCTTGTTTAATAAAAGCATACCATCTAGTTGTTGTAATTGAAGCCTTTAAAAGGATCCAATATATAAATGTAACTACTGGAGTATATTTTTTAAAGTGGATATAATAAATTACTGCAAGCACCCTAATGAGAGCATTTATGCAATGTACAATTAAAGTGTTTGGATTATTGGGAAGTGGCTCGTATTTGTTTTGCATTCATTTCTAATGACCACCTAATTAGCACTCAGGGCACATTAATGAGGACTATTTTTAATCTTTTTTTTCCTTTCAATATGCTGAAGAATGATTTTAATAGTGACAATACATTCTGGTAAATCCTAAGGGGGAATCTTAGGATAAATGATAACACTTAATGTCCTACAGTGAGCCCTTGTGAGTAGATCACATTATTAAACTTATTTATCAATTAAGCATTATATTTCATCAACGACATAGTGCACAAATCACCTGAAAAGGAAACACCTCCTCCCGCCTAAATCAGTCTCACTTAACTTTTTCCTCTTGGTTTTTGATAGCAAAGTCAATGCAAATCAGCTCAGGCATTTTTCCTCACTTTGTTTTGTTCTCAGTATATGAAAATGGTTAAAAATCCCATGGGTCAGTGAAAATGATCCCTCCACTCCAGTCGCCTGCTCTAAGTCAGCCAAAACATTCCAGACTTCAAAAGACGGCTTTGCCTACCAGGGCCATTTCAGTGTCCCAACCTCCATGGCCCAGGAGGACTTGGTTATTTGGATAAATTAATTTCTGGAGTCTGCCTGAGTTGCAAAAACAACCTCCTGCCTGACAGCAAATTAGTCTCACTGAAAAAAACTAGAAAATATATCAGGTTAAAGAAAACACCGACGACTCCTCATGACAAAACCAGTTTTCTGCTTAAAAGCTTATCTGCTTTGTTTGGGATCTTATATACTGGGATACGTCTTTCTTATCATGTAAGAGATCATGGTGCACATCTGTAAACTTATATGTTGGCAGGTGAGGATAGGTAACATCAGCACACAGGTAGTAAAACCCACAGGCTGTGTACAGTACACAGCTGGCAGGCTGTATGCCATAAAACAGGCTGATATAAAAGTTTAACAACTGTCAGTGGTCCTGAAAGAAAGGATGTAAAACTGAAATCTTTAAAAAAAAATTCAAAGATTTGTGGAGGAGAACAATATAAGCCTGAACACACAGATTATGAAAATGTGGAGAAAAATGGTTACGGAGGGAAATTATGCAAACAGATGAAGACAATCCAGAATTAATGGTCCGCAACATTTTCAGGCACTCAAAGAGCTGTCCAAGGACACCATGGGGGAGACTGCATGGCCCCAGTAATTGGAGGAGCATGTAACTTCAAAAGTAAGGAGAACAGACTGGAGAACTTTCTTCTGAAGTCAAGTCTTTAAGAAAACATGAAGCACATGTAGAGTACAGTAGGGAATATAGTACACGTGTGAATGAAAATTGTTCTCTTCATTGCTGCAGACATGACACATTGCAGTATTCCTGCTATAAAACTGACTCAATTCTGAACTCCAATTTTTGGATTAGTATTTTTCCCCTTCAGGTCAATCACTTATGCACTAAGAACATAAACTGAATAAAAAAAAAAGAAAAAAACATGAACTTCACAACTTGAATTAATATGGTTGGTCATCCGTTACATCAATAGATCTATAAATGGCCTAATTAACCACAATGTGTATGCACAAATGGAGTAGTACTACAGGAGCAGGGCCATAACAATCAATTAGATAATAAATTGGTATAATAAAAATGTCACTTTTTACCTGCCTTCATAACAGTAAGCAAAAAACCCCAGTCACATTCACCTTTCAAAACAGTATCTGATACTTTTCTTTGGCTTTCACTGACTGGATGTTTGTGTATTCTAAATTAATCTTTTAATTACAATCACGCATTTCATAAGTGAAATTATTAGCTTAACAAATAACACGCTAGTGAACACATCATTTTGAGACATCGCCTCAAAGACAAACTATTCCGTTGGCTTAGTCAAGTGCATATCTGTACACTCAATGATTAAAATAAAAATTATTGTAAATAATATATTAGGCTTATCTATGATAACGTTCAGTTTGAAAGCCAAAAGAAAGAATGTGTAAACTTGACAATGCATTTAGTCATATTGAAGATCTCATTAGAAGGAAGAAAATGGGGATGGTGGAGCATTTTAGGTGTGAGGCATTCTTTCCACAGTCGTATCTGCTGCAATACGTGCTAGAATTTGTCACTCAGAGGTGAGCAAATACTCATCAATCAACCTCATCACATTTATCCAGGTGTGTGTACATTTGGCAGCTTTTTTAACTTAATTTTTGACACTGAATTTTTACTAATATTATTCTACATGCTTCTGTGAGACAAAGATAAATACTAAATCAAAGACACTGTATTTACACAGTTGATCCAGTGAGATGCTTATTCTCTGCTGCAAGATTAACACAGGCCCTGCCTCTGTATTCATGATGGCATAACTTTGACATAACCTACACTTCTGTCTTGACAATGTGCTTCAGTGATGCATCATGAAAATGACTCCAAGCCAGGAGAAAATGAAGACAAACTGTATCTTGATGGAATGGGAAAACCAGAGGGGAACGCAATCTTTCTAAGGGCCTTTGGTCTGAGGGAGGAACTCAATGCATGCTTAACTCAGTCCAACATACACCAACTGAGGAGAAAATGTCCATTTTTAACCAGCTATCCATCACTGTCAAATGTGGTGTGTAGTTAAAAAAAATAGGAATAATCCCAAAAACAGGAGAAAAAAAAAGACTGCAGTCTGGGGCAGAATGAATGAGCACAACCACTGTTGTTAACTTAAGGGAAATGATATTATGATAAATGTCCCTTATGCAGCTTGTACCTTAACCTTATTTCTGGGAGTAAAAACATGTTTTTTCTTTTTCTTTAAAGCAATATATGTTACAAAATGAGACACAGATGTAATAAAATAATGTAGAATACACGTATGGGTGCGATATAGCTCATTTTAAACACATTCACCTTTTAGATTTATTATTGTACAGCTACTGTAGATTAATGTCTATAATGAAAAAAATACCATTTACGTTTTAATAGAAAAGACATTAAATATAAAACACTTTAATACATTCATTTTACGTTAAATAATTTAGGGAGAGGGGAATCACTTTATAAATTGTGTTTATTAAAATAATTTAAATTTAAGCAACTAAAAGATATTTTAAAAAAATACAAATATAAAATATACAACTAAATAAGAAGCCTTCATTTGGGGAGTTTTAACTTACAACTGTTCACAGATCCTTCCGCGACTTATACTAGATCTAAGATTCATTGTGATAAAACTGCTTCCGCCCAAATTTCAAACGACTAAATAACGCTGTCAATTAGCCACGCAACTCACCATAACACTATCCACAAACGCTGCATTTTAAAGAAAGTGGCAGCATATGAAAACAAAATACAAAAAAAGGAGTCCTCACAAAAGCCCCTACCTTATAACTCGTATCACCGCTGTCACCACATGCAACAAGTCTCTCTGTCCATAAACACGAGTGTCAGTCAGGTACGCGACTGCTTTTCACTCCGCGTGATAGAAAAGGTTCGCATGAAACACTGAGGAGAGAGGTTTAACAAAAAGAAAACCAAGAAATCAGCTTAAGAAACTTGTCATAGCATATCAAAAACTTCCCCTGGCAGCGGAGTCGGAAAGTTACACAGAATTTGACAAGATATCCGCATGCGCGTGTGCGCGCGCTGCCCACTGGTATCAAATGTATCAAGCATGGAGAAAGCTGTAGTTTACTGATGCAGGTAAACGCTTGAATCCTTTTCAAACTCGTTTGTGCGGATAATTCCACCTTTTATTTTACTTAACATAATAAAGGAAAGTCAGTAGAATATTTGCAGCTGCTTGTGTCAACATTTTCGCCACAGTAAATTTACTTAAATGTGTTTCAGGAAGACAAACCATATCTGCTTTACATATCTATGATTATTTGCACAGTAAACTACGTGTACATTGCATGTTATTCCCTCTTTCTATGTATGATTTAGAACGCCATCTATAGGTTGCTATTGCCATTAATATAAAGATTGAATAAGAATAAGAACATAGTTTTTAATATTTTTTAGGAAAGGATTTGTCAAAAATATCATTTGTATTGGTCTTTGAAATGGTAGCTCCCAATCCAGTCGAGAATTGATAAAAAAAAAACAACATTATAAAGCCTAAAATAAGTTGTTATAAAGCTGTTGGTGGTTTCTGTGAGATTTTTCATTTTCAGGATTCAGATTAAATTCCTTTCCAGAAATATGTGTAATAAATATGATAACAAAAACTATTTAACATGAAGGGATTTCCATGCATTGCTGAAATTAAAGTACACATATCTGGCCAAACAGTGACAGTTGTGCTGAGTAAACAGCTGATTTTTGTGCTCAGCTTGAATTAAAGCATCATTCATATTTGCTTAAATGGCCTTCTCATTGTGGCCTGGTCTGACTAACTGGTCAATATGATTGGATGGACAGCTTTTAAAACCATCTAGCAAATCCATCACAAGACAATCCTGATTATTTGTTGCATCAATTCACAGTTTCTCTAATCTCATTTGGCTCTGAATGCACTCATCCAGAGGTTCCAGTCCAAGCCTTCATTTCAGCACAACAGGCAGCACACCTTCAGATAAAGACATGCAAGTGGATGGAGAGTGCCACATATCCTTGAGAGCATTTTTTAATTTTCTTGGTGCTCCATCTGTTGAAATGATAAAGTGCAGCCATAATGGAGTGCAACAAGATTAAATTAATCAGGTTTGTCCATTACACCGCCACAGGCTCTTCACAGATGATTGCAATTTTCTCTGTCAGGCCCATTATTGTAAGATCTGTTTAGTCGGTTGATGCAATTAAAATGGACTTAATGTAAATTTAACAATACAAATAACACTTCTGTCTGTGTATGTTTAAGAGGGGTGCGGCTGGAGGGTCCTGAAGTGCAACGGTAAACACCCACTGTAACCATTTTTAAATTCAAACAAACCAGGGTGCTATTTGATTAGTGCAGACTCAGTGATCAATAACTATGTTTCATGTTTTCATGTTCTCTGTGATGTCAAAGGATCCGGTTGCACAGACCACCCTTGTCTGGACATCAGCTGTAAGGAACACAACACCTTCCACAAGTGTATCATGATGCCCACAGATCATTTGAACCTGGGGAGAGGGGAGTTTAATGGAGTCGTTCTGATGAAAGCTTATAAAGTCCTACACCTCTGAATCTCATGGCTCAGTACGGTAGGTGAGGCAGACCTGAGACAGTTTTATTAATTTTTCCCAGAGCTGATCTAATATCTTCCTGATTGGTTGCTTCCTCCTGCTGGATCAGGTCACTGCCACAGGACAAAGCCTTTTACAGGATATGTGCATAGCACGATGAGATCTCCGCCCAGCGCCACAAAGCTCCCAACGCCACTTAAACACGGGAATGGCGGAACTGTCACGCTAAAAACGTCAGATGCATTTTATTCTCAGCATCTCTATAATTTTTGATTAATGACATGCAGTAAAAATCTAACAATGCACCAATGCTTTGTCATCACGGGGATATTCTACACGTTATTAGGAACCAGGTTTAATGCTAGTACTTCTTCAGCATGTCACATTTTTCATGGATCTATCTAGAACCTCAAGTAAAAGCACATCTGTTTTAAGTGATTTCACTGGATTTGTGGCAGTTGAGCTCAAGGTTATTGTGGCTAAATGAAGAATTACCAGAACCAATCAGACAATGCACTTTATTACATTATGTGCAGCATTACATTTTGAGGTCAGGTGTTTCATATTAGCCTCCTATCGCATTACAAGCTAAGTGAAATAATCTATACCTGTAGAAAAGTATAAAACATATTTTCCACATATGGAAAAAAGTGGAGAAATGCAGAAATAAATTCATGTCTTTTTGCCCCCTTTTTTCCATCCATATTGGGAAATTTATAATAGTTGGAGTGCCAACCAGGTAACCTGAGGAGCTATGCACTAGTGTGTTTGTTGGAGGAACCATTTATAAGATGCATGCCAGTGGTCCTGGCAGGCCAACAACAATTCAATCAATCACACCCCGTGCACCAGTAATTTAGGAGGTGTCACACTATCTGTTTTGTTGGCCACAGAGCAGCAGAGAGAAGGACACAGAAAGAAGACTCAATAAAATTATTTCTCACACTAAATATGATGTGGATGCCTTCCAAAGATCAGATTATAAAACGTTTTTGCAGCTTGTGTAAATAATAAACTGCTTCTTGCCCAGTTTAGGGCAATAACTATTAGTTATGTATTTAAATAAATAAATGTAATGTAAATTTGATACGTCATTAATATGGATACAGTATAACTCTAAATACCAATTCTTCCAGCATGATAGTTGCATTTAATGTTTAAGGTTTGATAATTTATTTTTAAATTTTAGTTTGAAAATGAGAATATATCTTCTCTAACCTCTGTTTTCAAATTGTACCAATAAATGAGAGGCTTTTTTTTACTAGCCCTGAACCATTATTCCAAAAATAACAATTAATTGCCATTGGTGGACATTTATATGTTTGAATTGCTAGTTATCCAAGTAGAAAAGTATAAGTAACAACCAAATTATTTTGATTCATGGCTCTAGTTTGTGACATGGCCTTGAAGGTTGTCCAGTTGCTAAACACAATACGGCCGCTGCTGCGGGGAATGCTGAAAAAGGCACTTCAGCTTGTCCTCTATCAGCAGGCACAACTATGATCACTGTTCGAAAGGAGAGGTCTAAATAATGAGCTCTCCCATCCCAGATAAATGTTTCACACAAATATATAAGGGCATGTATCAAATGTTAAAATCTTTCATTAAAAAAAAGCTTGCAAAGTACACTTTTGTACTTTTGTTCTGTCTGAAGTCTTCCAACTATCAGCAGTTATTCACTCACTTCTTTATAAATTATCACAAGAAGAACTGCCACTAAACGCCAGACCTTCTTTTTCCCTTTACGTTTGTTTATGGGCTCGTCTTTTTCCATCTTATAAACTTTCCCAAAGTTAGAAGTTGACTCTATTTTATCATATACAGCTTTTTTTTTCACCACTGCAGGGAAATATGCTACCTTTTTAAATGATCACCTTACCAGAGTCTTTTTACCTTCTGGAAACCTCTTTTGGGTGAAATAATGTGTTTGAAGGTTAAAAATGTCATAAGCAATACCAGAGAAGGGTTACCTTATTGACTCTTCTTGGATATAATATGATTCCACTGATGTGCCATCCGCAACCAACTTCTTAAATCTCACTCCTTTCCCTTAAACCAACACCATTATGATACAGGTTTGTCTTACATATGTGTGGTTTTAATGTAATAACTGGTAGATTTCAGGAATAGTGTTCCTGCTGATGAAAACATTATACTTATCAAAAATTATAGCAGGTATACTCGTATTTGCTTTAAAAGCATTTATGTGCATATTGTCACTTATAGCTACTATCATAGTGTTTTCTGGAGAGGGTTGTGTTTCATTAATCTGATTATATATACATATATCTTTGCCATTTAAAAATGTAAAACAAGCCACGCCCTGTGTGACGAAACTGGCTTGGGAAGTGATCTGATCAAAACACTTTACAGCTTAACAGCAGCATTCAGCTTCCCCGGGTCTACGCAGAACATCTCTATCCAAATAGCACGTTAGCTATCCGAGGAGCATGTTAGGGTAACGTGCTTCAGAGCAATAGGTCAGCAGTAGGTGTGGCTGAGGCCTGCAGACGGACAGTGATCGTGTGGATTAAACTCCATTTAGCCACACTTGTCTCGTGGGGTTTTCCTTGGCTACGTGCGCGCATATGCCGAGCCAAAGACCTGCTTAGTGTTTTGACAGCAGCGCCAGAAAAAACAAGAGTTTTGCTTTTCCGTTGAAAAAAAAAGAGAAGCAAGAAAGAAAGAAAGGAAGATGTAGTGGAGAGAAACAGTAGTCCCTCAGCCACTGCCTTACTCAATCCATATGCGAGGCTTAGAGGCAGGAAATACCCACAATTCAGTGTAATCAGGGCAGAGGCCGCCTAGCCCATTGGAAAAGACCTGGTGGAACTGATTGGGCACCATTAGTGCAAGCTGGGGTTGGATGTACAGCTCTCAAAAATCTTGTATTCGTTTATGCTTGAGACACAGAGTAATGGAAGGAAACACCTTCTATCACACATTAAACACTACAAAGAAATGGATTTGTGTGTGTGGGTTTTTTTTCCTCCCAGCTCTAATCTAAATGCTTCACTCTGCTGTCAGTTACATGTGACCGCTATCTGCATACATTTGTTTTAGTTCCATATGACACTTTTCAAGATTGCAAATGTTTAACCACTGCATGAGCAGATACCCTTGCTGCTGGGTTGGTTCACGCCAAACCACAACACAGCGTTTCTATGTTGTGCGTTTGTATGGCTTATTCACAAAGTGAATTTCTTTCTTTCTGCAGTAACAAAATGGAACCACAACAAAGGCATCAACAGAACGGAGGAGAATGTGCCTTCCCGAGAAGCCAGGAGTTGTTTGACAGTCTCGTGGGTTTGTTTCGCGATGAGGGAGACTTTTTGTCATGTTAAACCACAATGACACTTCCCCCAAACTATAGCGTGATAGCTGCAGCCCAGTGTCAGGACCAAAACGGGGGATTCCCAGCTTTACAAACAGGCTGGCTGACTTGTCTGTACATCTTGACATTTATGGAATTTGAGGAGTCTGCATGTTTAGTGATAGCTGGCTTTGGTTTGTCCCTTTTGAGAAATAATTTGGGGGGGTGGGGGCTGTAGCGACAGCTGATGTGGTTTGGTCAAAGGAAGTGAACATCTGCCTTTGATTTTGTGTGTGGCCCAATAAAAACCCATAGCAGTAGTGCAAAACCTTCATTTCTCTGTGTATTAGATGTTACATCCACACTTGTTTTTAGCC
Organism: Pseudomugil gertrudae; assembly: GCA_037177535.1. Classification (NCBI taxonomy): domain Eukaryota; kingdom Metazoa; phylum Chordata; class Actinopteri; order Atheriniformes; family Pseudomugilidae; genus Pseudomugil; species Pseudomugil gertrudae. The sequence goes on from JBAMHV010000019.1 coordinate 12,114,185, forward strand.
CCCCCGGCACATACACTCACTCATTCTATTCTATTCTATTCTATTCTATTCTATTCTATTCTATTCTATTCTACAGGCATTTAGCAGACGCTTTTATCC
>JBAMHV010000019.1:12114383-12131582 GCA_037177535.1 Pseudomugil gertrudae
GTAGACAGGAGCTGTTTGAGTTAGTGTTTTGTAGGCCAGAAGCAAAGCTTTGAATCTGATGCGTGCTGCAACTGGAAGCCACAGGATCATGTCAGTCATCATGCCAACATGTTATCAAAGAGCACTACTCTCCACTCAGTGTTTTGTGATTGTTTGCTTCATACCTTAAAAGTAAGTGTCATGTCTTTGTGCACTGCCAGCATTGGGCTATACCTTGTGAGAAGGAGAGAGGGCTGGAGTAGTTAAATCCTTGATTTGTACCTCTAAAAACTATCACAAGTCCCCTGTGTCCCTCCGCCCCTACTCTCCACCTCCCACACAATTCCCAGGTCAACAGAGCTCTCAATATGAGGCGCGTCTGGTCTACTGTGACAGCATATGGTTATCCACTCAGCATCCAGAGACTTTCATTCCTCAGACATTAAGTGCTGGAATTATTCAATCAAAACAGGTAGTATGCGGGACAAGCAAAGAACCTGTCTGGCTTTGGGAAGTTTTAAAGCATATACCTATTACCGGATTATTTTGCTTATAAAAAATTATATTTAAAATGTTACAGTGATATGGTAAATTGGATTTAACTGTTTCAGGTTAATTTATTTTCTCTCCCACTCTATGCAATCAGATTTTTTTTATATAATTGCTACATCTGGTTAAAAAAAGAGGGGCGAGGGGCTACAATGTATGCGAGCGAAGAGTAAACACACTAAATTAAGGACTGATTACATCATATTTTGAAGCGGGGACTGTGGTGGCATCACATGAAGTTTTATGAACACTGTCAGTTACCTTTTAAATTGTACCTTCACCATGGAGACGGTGTTTACGTTAAGAAAACAAGTGCACGTTTTGCCTGTTAGAGGCTCCATTTCTTAAGTGCTTGGCAGCTCCAAACAGATGTTTCATCTGTAAACTTTTAGTGAATATTAGAATGACGTCAGCTCAGAAACCAGGCCAGTGCCTGGAGCCAATTACCACCACTGTTACTTTGCTTCTTTATTCATAACACTGAAGATTAACAGCAGAGCTAATTTTACTCCATCATCATTAGATTTGGCTCACAGAAAGTATCCTCTGATTGGATGACAGGCAGATGCAGCCCCCTTTTTGTGTTGCGTGGCGACAGTGTGGCAGGCATGATGGAGACGTGTGCTTGCAGTGATAGCATCTCTGAAAGGCAGCTCCCCTGGGTTAATGGGGGAGTTATCCTATTAGAGCCCCTCCTGTGCTCCACCCCTCCTCTTTCTCCAAGAGAGCACCCATCATTGCCTGAGCTTTCCTGCAAAGGGGAAGAGGCTAATGGCCTCTGCTGCATACAACATTGCTCTCTCCTCCCTTTCTCTATCAGTCTCCCGTCTGACCAGCTGTCTCTATTTCTCCATTGCTTCTTCCTCACTCTTGATTCCCAGGATCGATATTTCTCAGCGGGTGCCCTTGTGTTTCCCCCTCAACACGTTGGTCAATAAATCACCCGTGTGCTTCTTATGCAGGAAGGACGTCTCAACTTGAAAACATCTCAAGCAAGCTCAGGCCAAAGGGAGAAGTGATGACAGCTTAACAGACTGTCCCCATAATATGCCTGCTTCAATTGCCTCTACAAAAGAGATTTTTTTTCTTTAGTCAAAGGATGGGTGGGGAAATAAATAACATGTGCACATTAAGCTGTCACCTGAGACTTTGAGCACACACGCTTTTTGCATGATTGTGCTTCTCGGGAAGAGAGAGGAACTAATCCAGCTTGAACCCAGATGCACAAATAAAAAGACTGATGTCAGGTGATGGAGACTCTGAACTGGGTTTGTTTTCCTTGGTTTTGAAATTTTATGAGTTTAACTTAACTTAGCTTTAACAAATTTATGTAAATGGCCTCTGAAAATGTCATCGCTCATTTCTTTATAACAGAGAGAACTGTCAAAATAAAATACGGTAACCAAAACGACCCAATCATCGAAGCTATCCTCCAGAAAAATGCATTGTGTCTCTTAAAACCTAACATTGCCTCTGTGTAAGTCTTACCACCATTCTCTAGATAAAACATCCTTCTTGAACATGTGTTTGACAGGGAAATTCAAAGGAAAGAATCCTTGAGGAGTTGAAGCACTTGCTGCCCTCAAATCAGAGTTATTTCCCCATCAAAGCTGAGAGACATGCTTCAATAATATTCCCTTAGTGGCCATCCTTTCTTCTCTTGTCCATCTTCAACATATTTGAGTACTGAAGCCTGTGACATTTTTATTCCCCATTCTATGCAACTCAATCACACTAGCAAAAATGTGTTTTAACGTTTTAGGATAAGAAAGTGTGGAGAAAATCATTAAAGGGTTGTCTGATAGAACACAGTCAGCTGCATGGGGCCACGGGGCGGTTTGGTCCAACGGTGATTACAAATTGTAGTCTGGGATCTGCAGGACATCAAAGGTGGTATGGGGAAGGTGACTCACCCTCAGTGGGAAAGGCTGATATATGGTGTTGGGAGAGAGGCAGTATGATGCTCATTGAAGGGCTCCTGCGGAAACCTCTTGCACAAACTCTCACTGCACTGTGTTTGCCCCTGTGACCCATGTACCTGACAGCTCTCCGTCAGAGTATTTTCCTCACGGAAGGTGTTCAGGAACCAGAACAAGGTCAGGAAATGGCAGTTTGTTTGGTTTATACTGCAACCATGATGAGCACAACCCCTGTCTGATGTTTTTCCATATTATGGAAAAACATCAGACAGGGGTTGTGCTCATCTTTCAGTCTTGGGCTGTTTTAACCACATGTTTAAAAAGTTATCATGTTCAATGGCGCATGCCGGAGATCCGAGGCCTCAAAGCATCTGCGCTCCTTTGTTTCTGAATGAGTTGAATGGTGGCAGAGCAGAGCCAAAAACACAAACAGTTCAAAGACTGTGTAGTTTGATGGGCTTTTTGGGCCAAGAATTTATGATTTCGAGTCAAAGGTATTTGTAGAAGAGGCCCAAGCTTTTTCCTACCAGGCTGTAACCACGGTGATTTACACCAACAGAAACATTTAATTTTGCCCCCTCCCTTTTGCACTAAACTTTGTCCTTTACTGCAGCTCAGGCTGGCTATTATATCTCACCATCATGATAAAGAATAGATAAGTGGAGACTCATTCTAAACAATGGCTTTTCTATTGCAAGTGTGGGTAATCGACTTGTGGAAGGAGGCACTGTGTTTTGGCAAATTGCGCCAGATTCATCTGGCTACAGGCATCTCCTTTCCTGCTCTCTCCTCAGATTTCCCCCTCCCCATCACAGCGTAGAGGCCTTATCTGGCTGCCCTCTTTCAATAGGCAGGGCTGACGCTAAGATTTCAGATGCTGGCCAATCTCTCTGAGGGAACAGGTGTCCCCTCTGTCTGCCTGTGGTCGAGGTCCTGTGGTGGAAGCATGGGAAAGGGCAGCCACCGCAGAGGTTCTACCCCAGCGGACAGGTAACAGTGCGCCTTTCAACTCAGCCTGAATTCAGCTAAATTGGCATCCTTTTAGGAGCTCCGGGAAGCAGTTGGGAGTGGAAAATAAAGAGCGGAAATTTGCCCAATGATTCCCAGTTGACTTGAGGAGTATGGTGTTCTCACAATGGGAAAAGAGAGAGACTATTTGATGTGTAAATGAGATAAGTAAAAAAAAGAGGATTAGACCAGGATTTCTTTACTTTGTTGCATACCCTAGAATGAACTTAAACATATTCAGTGCATTCAAATAAACTGATTTGAGTGCCTGAATTAGCACTTGAAGGTTTGTGGTGTATCTACATATGGAAACCTGCTCAGTAAACTTTTTAACTTGACAGTTCTTAAAGCAAAGTTTTTGTTTTTTCTTTTTGTCTGCCACGAGACAAGAGGAATTCTGAGCCTTGTGGTGAGCAGATTATTAGGAAGCAAGATCAAAAGAGCAACAGTGTCAGCCCTGGAGCATCCAGATCATCTGGGTGACCTGTGATCAATGGTGCAGGTGTGGAGGAGAGCAGCAGGGCAGGTAAATATCTCGGAGGCTCACACCTTGACAACTCATTAAGTACACATATATGTGAACTTTTGCAGATGGGATTGTAATAAGAGACCGCAATCTGAAATCCCAAATCTCAGAAGTAGAGTTTAATCTTGGAAAACATTCATTTATAACTCAGGAGACACAGTTAAGTTTATTCATTATATTTAGTGCTGCAATGACTATAGATGCTTTATCTCAATAACATGTGCTCTCTTCAGTCATAAATGTGACCCAACATAAACAGTTAAATGATCAAAGTCAGTCATACCCCAAAGGAAACTGGCTGAGGGAGCAAAGACATTTGCAAAATGTCATTTGATGACCTCAAATTCTGCAGAGTGATAATATATTGATGGGAACGCCATTAAAAACAGTTTCAAGCTCCTCCTGGATTCATTTGCGCTGACCCAGAATGCAGTATTTTCTTAACACAAGCAGCAGGCTGCTTTGATGTTATCTCCCTATCCAAACAGTGGAGGGCCGGCTGCCCCTGCCCCGCCTGTGGCCGCGGAGGACGGTGTCGATTAATCACAGTGAAGCCTGCAAGAGCTCGCCCATAAATCGCCTCGCTGCTCCTTAAACAGGAGAGTCCCAGGGCGCAGCGCTGTCATTTATCAACACTCTCCCCTCCGGACGAGGAGTAAATAAAACTGTGAATATGCAGCAGAGGGAAAAGGAGGGGTGGAGGTGGGTTTCCTGAGATGTTGGGCATATCCAGTGGTGTAATGGTAAATAAAGAAGTGCCTTATGAACTCCAAGAATGAAAAAGTTTATATAAAAATGTATTTGATTTTTTCCACTTTGCACGTGGGAGGAGGTATATTTTCTTACAATGATTTTTTTTAAATGCTTGCTACTTGAGCCCTTGATTTAATTTCAATCAGCAATAAAAAGATGAAATATGCTTTCAAGCAAAAACACTAATTTTAATGTGATATCTGTTAATAACTAAAAGCTACAGTTACTTTGTGACATAAATGAGTCATTTTTAGGAATAAAACTCACAAAATTCACAAATTACATAACTAATGTAGAAAATATTTGTTTGATTTGCTGTAGCATCTAAAAGGTTGTTTAATTCTTGTAATAAGCTTTGTAATATCTATGTTTATATTCAAAATGTATGCAGGTGCATAACTTTATTCACGCTAAAGTCAAAGCATGGGATTTTTACCTTTAACTCTATATTTTTTCTAAAAACTTTGACTTTTTACTATGTTCTTCTCTTCTTTTATGTCATATTTAGTTTTTTAAAAAAGTAAATGTCTTAAGGCAGTGTTAGATGTAAAGGTGACTAAACTTAGTCTGTGTGATTTTCCAAAGTGTAATGCCAGTCTTACTATTTCCTGTCTCCTTTTCAGCATTTTGATACTTGTTATAATCGGGCAAGGCCACTTACTCTTAATGCTAAATGTAAATGTTTTAGAAATTACAATGAAAGATCCAGGTAACATTTTGTATTCTAAAAAGTCTACTAACAATATATGATCATATGGTAGCTTTAACACAAACAAACACAAAATGGAAGCATGATAAAAAAGACAGATGCAAGCCTGTAATCCTATAAGAGCCCATGTGCCATTTTAAAATGTTTAAGCCTTTGTGAGATTGCAGTTTTGTGCTGTTGGTCAATGTGATGATTACAGTCTGATGTGACAGTGAAATATTTAAATGGACAATTCCTTAGAAGATGGAAATACTGCTACTTTTGAAAGCCTCAATGTAGGAAGCATTATGAGGTGACGAAGCCACTGTAGAGACTCTCGAGTCAGTTTTGAGAATAGGTAATTGGAAGATTGATTTTTCTATTCTCAAGGAAATACAATGCAACATTTTTGGACACAAACTTATGCAAAACTTCCCCCATGATTGAAGCTGTATTGTGTTCATTCAAATTTAGCAAAAGAAATTGACAGGCAGTAAGAAGAGTCAAACATTTTCCCAGGATTTCTGTGGGCTTGTCAGACATGGGGGTGGCTGAGGGAGTTACAAACATTGCTCCTTGTGTCCAGCAACACTAGAGTCCTGTGAGAGCCTGGGAGAAGCAGCCTCAGAAAGTACTATCTCCATCATCGGTGCTCACCAAGCCTGTCCTCATACTGGCAACCCCACAAAGCCTGCCCGGAGACAGATGACAGCACCACAAAGACAACACAGGTGGTTGGATGCAGACCACCTGGAGCAGAAAACCCCAGCCACACTAAAACCTCTGGGAGACACCAAAGAGAAGGGAGCTTCAAAATGAGGAGGGGGTTCATGAGTTAGGAGGAGGTGAAGCAAGACGGAGAAAAAAAAGAACAATCAAAGCTGTTTAGAGGCAAGACACTGCATATAATTCTCAGCCAATGTTTAAAGTATTCACATAAACTTAGATTTTATTTTATTTAAAGGCACTTTTAACATTTGCAGCATTTTAGGTAAGAAAAGAGAAATAAATACCTTCCTGAGAGTAAATAAAACAGCTTCTGCCAGCTCACTTAGCCTAGCTTTGCTCAGAACAAATGTTAGCATTCCTCAGCATAGAGAAAAATGTATGACGTTTTTAGTTTACTGGAATGCAACACATTACATCACAACTTTATCACTTCCTGGTTTGGTTTGGCCAATTACTTATTTCAGTTGGGATGAGAAATTAAAACAGTTTGGTTAAGCATGCAAAAGAAAATGTTTTGGACCCAAATGCAAGTGTCAAGCTTCACACATGCTGTTTTCACCCCAACTACAAGAGATCATAATATTCTTCAGTGTTCTTAGAAATCATTTCAGCCTGCATGAACAAGCGTCTAAACTGGAAATTCTGTATTTGGTCAGAGAATAATTTCAGTTTCAAAATGCAATACAGTCTTCATTGTTTCAAACACAGTACACAACAATACCATACAATAGAACCCACTGCCAGCATAACTGGTCTTGAATGAGATCTCAACACTTCAACATGTTTGTTTAGGGCCAAAATGATGCCCAACATTATTTCTTGTTCTACTGGAATGAAAGCTTAAAATGGCACAATACTAATACTAAAACAAACATTAGGACATATAAGATTAAATATGAGATTTAATTGTAATAAAATTACATAATTTTTCCAAAAAAATAATTGGAGTTGTTTAATATGTTTATAAAAATGTTCATTTTTAAAACTAATTGCAGCTGACATAATAACAAATTACGTCCTTCACTGAAAATGATGGACAAGCTCATCAAAGCCAACCCCATATCTATCACCAGCATCAGTAAAGGCTTATATCAAATTGGACCCCTTTCTCCTATTTCCTTTAACAATACCAGTAAATAGCGATATGGTCTGTCACGCCCCATAGTGCAATTACATGCCTCCCTTTCAAGAGGTTCTCTCCTAACAAAGATGAATCTCTCAGCTGGACTTACGCTCATGTACACCTTTGAACTGAGGGAGATGCTTCGGTGCCTTGACCTCAATCCATTCCTCTCAAAGAGGACAGGACTTTTTATGCAGACAACACAATCCCCTGGATCAAATTCTGCATTTTGACGGAGAATTTCTGGAGCCAATAAAAGAAAAATGGACAGAGGTTGAGTAGACCTCATATTATTGGGAAGTTTTACTGACATGGCCAGTTGCTTATATCTTTATAGGGACTAAATGAGAAGGAAGGAAAAGAGAGTTTTAAAACATTATTCAGAGCTCCGTATAGTGCTTTCAGTTTTGGATCCCCTGCTATTGCTTTAAAATGGAGATAATAAGACATGCATGCCCCTACCTGCTGGAATAGTTGTGTTGAAGCATCAGTAAGGTTTCCTGGTAAATCTGAGTTTATTTGACCCACAAATTCATCCACATTTCCATCTATACATTTTCACTAAGCACTGCAACCTTATTTTTATCCTTTTCATACCCATATTTCTCCCATTCAATGCCCCATCTTCACCTCATGAGGTTAGCCGTGTTGTGCACAGCTTCTTGTATCTACCTTCCATCTGGGTTTGGGCCTACTTGGTGGGAGCCCTTCAGCTCCAGCGCGAGACCTGCCTGTCTGCAAGTCTCTTCAACAGCTGTAGTGAAAACCAAACAGACACTCTTAATTGGCGTTCCAGACTCAAGGAAACTGGACTAAAATATTTGCATAATTTCACAGAGGAGAGAGGAAATTGTTAAAACATGTGAACCAAGGCCCTGGCTGTTGTAACCCTACCCACTGCACCCCTCTCCACCCTCCCAGACCAAACAGCTCTTGGGTGCCACCCTGTGCCGACGATGCCAAGAGGGAATGGAGGGAGCAGAGGGGGGTGACACTCAGGGTGAGGAAAGGGCAGCAGAGGATAGAGAGGAGAGGAGTGAAAAGGTCACTGGAGCTGATCCTATCAGTGTCTCACCTTCTCACACTGCTCAGAGCCAGAGAACGGAGTTGTGCCTGCAGGATCATGTGAGCACAACACTGGATGTTTCTTGTTAGAGCAACAAGTCTGTTTCCCAAAACCCTCTAATGCCTCTGAGTTGGGTTTTTACATATACAACCCACAGAAACCATTTTGTATAATAATAATAATAATATTAATAATAATTAAAAAAAATTAAATAATAGATAATTAAATAATAAATATTATTATGGGGCTGGAGGCTGTGTGGACAGGTTGCCAGTTCATCACATCTGCTAATAAAAAACAACCACACAACAAAAAATAAATTTTTATTTTTATTTTTTTAATAGCTGTATACACTTCTAAGAAATCATAGTACGTGTTAATGTGTCGACTTAGTCCTAGTCATAATTTTACAAACTTGAATTTAGAAATTGATTTGATTGAGTGGTTACAAATTAGTGATTTGCTAATTGTGGTGAGCAATAACATGTCAGATAGGATCCAGACAAGCACAATGATGGAAAGGAAGCTTTTTAGCTCAGGGACAGGAAGACTTGATGAATGGATTGATAAAGGTTGTAGAAAATATCTGTTCAGTCTTCTTAGTTGCAGCAGTGATGATGTATTGTATGTATGTACAAAATATATCATGAATAAATTAAGCCCTTTAAAATGTGCTGTGGCTCTATATCAGCTGCCTTTGCTTTAACAGATAGAACATGAATTTGTGACACAAATTTCCGGGTAACCCTAATAAACCATGATTGAAAATAACTGAGCGAGTAAAAGATGAGATAATAGAAAATGTTAAAATTGCAATTAGACAAATTCATTTAAACTAATTAAACAAAAGAAGAAATGAGCAAATATATTGATCTTTTTTTCCCACTGCTTAAAGAAAACAAATGAAAGGAGGCTTGAAGATGTAAGATTTTTTTTGTTTCTGTGTTCCATGTGTTGCTCTTTTGAGGTCTGTCCTCTGATTTTTCTGTAATTTCCAGGTCAGGGCACTTTGAGAACCATGACAAGGTTTCAGCCTGTTCCTCCACAGGATGTCTGTTATGAATTTTGAAGTGTGTTTATGATCAGAATCATCCCCTGGAAGCAATCTTCATTTCATTTTCTTTTGTTTTCCTCTTTTTTTTCCACTGTTTTCTTTAGGAAATTTGCAGAAATTTAACTAGTTTCCCTCTATCAATGTGGACATCCATGACTTCATAATGCTGATCTGTAACTGAGTTGAAACATTTTCAAAACCAAAATCTATGGATCCTATTTTTAATTCTTCTTACTTAAAATCATACAATATATAATCATTTCACTTTTGCATACAGATTTGAGATTCCCTGTGCATATTGTGACCAAAGAAATCCATCTTTTGCAGAAAATAATGAAAAGCGCTTGGTGTTGCTGAGACAAAGCAGAAAAGAAAAGATTTATATTGGTTATAGGAGAGGAGAACAAGCCATAACTCTTGATCTTGTAACTCTTTCAGCATCAACATATGACATATCCTCATTCCAACATGTTAAGTCTTAAGCAGCTTTCTCCGAGCCTGTCCTCCTCCGTCCCAGTTCCCACATAGTCAGACAGAGTGGTGGGCGTGCAACAGTTACAGCTGAGGTAATTAAACTAGTCTGTGGACATGTGGAAAAGACATAGAGCTTTAAATGCCCTCACTGGAGATAACATGAGCACCAAGCAGATAGATCACATGAGAGCCCACCGCCCCTCGTTTACAGGAGATGCCAGCTGCACTGAGACACTGTGGCGAGCTTTGTCACCTTGTAAACGTAAGAGGAGAGACAGTGAAGCGAGAGGAAGTCAGAGAGCGGGACTGCTGCATGTCTTTTTGTTGCACACCAGAGGCAAAGGGAGGCAGAGAATGGGGGACATGGGGTATGAAGTTGTGGGGTGCTTAATAAAAACCTGGAGGAGGCTAGTATTAGATGCATGAAGTAGCTCAAACAAGCATCAGGTGTCTTTGGGATTTCAAAGGAAATTTCATGCTGCAAAACTCTATTTTATTATCGTCAGCAAAGAGAGACTGTGAAATTTAAGCCAGTGATTGTTGACATTAGATATTATTTCTTTTTTTTTTCTTTCAAACAGATGCAAATGAGCCATCAGAGTCAGCACATTTCAGAATATAAAGGATAAAGCTAATTAGACGATCACCAGAGCTACAAGTAATTATTACAGAAACAACTCTGTATTACTGAGTTGTGATTAGATCTAATCAAGTGAAGATAAAGTGAGTAAACAGATCATTAAGCACTTAGTCCTTATGAATACAACATAATTATTAAATGATTAGGCTGATCGCACACCCACCAGAGTTTGAGGCGTGTCTTTATTATCTTGCAGAATAATCGGTGCCGCAAACTGAGCAGAAGGCTGCTGCAGCTTTCACTGTGCAGGAAAGGTAGCGCGTGCTCTGTGAGAAGAAATATATAGGCATAAGTTTATGAGGACAGTCGATTAGATACAGATTCCTCAGTGAAGGAAAAAGATGTATTTAAACCAAACTGCTTAAATGAGATGCTGCAGTGCACCTAAGTTTTTTTAGGAAGTTTGTGTCCATTGCTTCCTGATGTATGACTGCAGAACAGTAGTTCTCCATTATGCAGCACAAATTAATCAGTGTCACAGGCAGACAAAGTGGGAGAAAGATGATGGATGAGAAATGCCTGCATAGCAACCATGTGATGCTGAAAGAGGACAGTAGAAAGATGTGTATTGGTGTGTGTGTGTATCTGGGATGTGGGTTTATTTTTTTATGATGGAGGGAAAATAGAAGAAACATTGGAGAAACTCGCTGCATGGGTTTCTTTATGACGACTGAACAAATGAACTCCTCTGTCAAGCCTGGCCTTGACAAACCTCTGTGGATCTTTGGCTCCTGGGAGGGTGGGGTCCAGGAGAAAGAGAGGAGGGGAGGCTCTTTGGTTGTCCTTGAAGCTGCCTGTTTGCCTCTTTCCACACCGCCAACTCGCCAAACAGCAGGATCCTCCACCTCTCCCACGGGTCAGGTCCCTCTCAACCCCCGGCAAGCTTTGATCTGATGGACAGAACAAGGGGGTTCGAGAGGGCTTTGGGAACGCAACGCTTTGTGTATGCGTCTGATGGGCTCGCAGCCTGAAAGCCAGGGGGATGGTTGGGGTCGGATGGGGTCAACGGCTGGTGTCCATCTCGACTATCCTCCTGTTTGCTGGATGCAGGGCTACTCTCACACTCCTACAAGTGTCCGCACAGATATATTTATGCAAACACAGAGATGTAGAATTCAAAACAAAAACTCTTAGAGTAAAGCAGCTGTGAAGACACAATTGTGTTGTGATTTATTGGTGCATATCATGAGATAAAAATCTAAACTGATCCCATTGGATAGGTGTGGAGATTAAAGAAAAAAAAGGAAGAAAAAAGTGACTTTTAGGACCTTTTCTTCTTCCTTAGTTTCAATTATCCCTACAAATGCAAAGTAAGATTGTTTCTTTTATATATTGGCTAAGCAACAAATTTAGACAAACAGCTTTACCAGAATGATTCGTCCTGTAGGGGAGACCCTACAAAGCAGTAAGGGTTTTAAATGCTGTTTTAGATGTTTTCTTTTAGATCTCATATCATTATTAAAACAGGCATTATCCATTTGTTACATTCAGACATCTTTTGATGATTAGATACATATTTAAATTTCTCTATAAGCGTATGCATTAAGAACGAACAAACCCCCACAAAACATTTCTAGATGTAAATTTGACAGGAATAAATCAGAAGGTGAACGTTTGATGAAATATATTTATAGCTCAGATTGAATTAAATTAATTTTATCTGATTCTTGCAAATTTGAAATTTACAGATTTTTAAAAAAATTACTTTCACAATGACAAGTTAGTTAGTTAGTTTGTGTTTTTTTTTATATATTTATTTATTATTGCATTTGATTTTTTTTATGTGCTGGATTTCTGCTAATAAAATAAGCTCCAAGGCTTGTTGGACAGTCATCAGCTAAATTCCATTATTTGGTCTAACACGTAAGGAATATCAGCTTCAGATTTGACTGTACACCTGTGCAAGGAGTTTCATATCAATGGGTGGGTATATGCATGTAAATCGGGACATGTGCCCCTGATCTCCACGCCTTTTCCCCACGGGCAGCCTCCCTGATCACCGCATAGCCATCAGTCCTCCACTCACTTCTGCCCAGGACAGCCCCCTTTTGAAGGCTGCGTAATTAACATGCCATCTGATACACCATCCGGCCATAGAGGCTCTCTAAAAGGGAGGAGTGTACACACATTCACATAGATGTGAATGTTCATCACAAACACACACACACATGCACACTTCTAGGCACACACAGGTAATCCATCACACAGTGTTAACTGGCCAAGTGTCGCTGTCAGCTGTGTCTTATGTATGATGGTGACCCTGAGGTTAGCCCAAAGAGACCATCATGTGCTGTAATGATAATCCCTGCTCTACTAATTTGAATGTGGATGCATAATAAAACTAATCCTAAAATACAATGTCTGAGTGAAGCTTTCTAACACTTTGCGTCAGTCATTTGATTGGAAGGAAATGTTTCATTTTAAAAATAAAAACAGGCAGTGTTAAAAATGTTCTATTTGTTTAGTTATTTGGAGAAACTGCTGACATGCAGCGGTCTGGTTTAACCCAAATTAACAAAAAAAAAGTCTTCAAAATATTTTAAATTAAAATGTTGAGTTTGTCTCGCCCGTTGTGAGCTGGGATTGGCTCCAGCCCCCCCGTGACCCCGTTCAGGGAAAAAGCGGTAGAAAATAGATGGATGGATGGATGTTGAGTTTGATCTAGCAGGTAAAGAGGGATCGCTTGTAAATTTAAGTCAACATTTAAAATGAAATATTCAAACTAGATGTTAAAGTTTGACATTACAAGACAGGAAATGCTGCCATGAAAAGAAATTTGTTCTAAATACAGGCAAGTGTTTCTAGTTCGATGCAAAAATTCTGCATTTTCCTTGGTTGCACCTGTGGAAACTAAGCTGTCTTCAGAGGCAATAAACAAGAAAAGATCTCAATAAATTTTTCCTTCCACAGAGGATATTTTTTAGGACATCACGCTCTACATGATAACCATGAAATCCCTTTGATTTCGGCTGTGGTCAGGAAAAGTTCAAGCCTCTTAGAAAAAAGGTTGGATTTGGGATTTAGTTGCTGGATTGTGGCAGCCAAAGTCCCCTGACAGAACATTTTCCCCACAAGGTTAAAGGTGATGCAGGGATGTCAAAATATGACAGATGATGTGGAAAACTATCCTTTCTGACATTTATTTAGACTTCTAATAAATTCACTGCAAGTGCATGGTTTCACTATGATTACATAAATCATTTTTCTATCCAAGACAAAAGCAAATGTTCTGATGAAATAAAACGTTGCATGTTTTCTGTTTTCTGCTGTTGGTTCGTTTTCTGTCTGATAGTTACCTTTTGATGCGTGCTTAGTTGCCACTGGCAACTTGCACATTGAGAAAAAGAAGAAGACACAACAGAACAAGAAGAAAAAAATTCTAATCCACAGTTGCAGGTGTGTTATACTTTTGTTGCCCCAGCAGGAGCTCACAACAGAGCTGATGACAAAGGGTCGGGTCCCATGTAGCCTATTGTGGCCTGGAGAACAATATGAAGGCTGTGAATGGCTAATCCCTCTGGACTGCTGACAGGTTGGGCCTTTAAGCAACCTGGGGACTCATTTCTCCACTGGGCTGGGTCGCTGTCTGACAGGGATGGGAAAGCCCAGGCTACTTACCGAGCCTTCGCCCAGAGCAGATACTGGGAGTCATTGTAAAGGAAAATATTGTCTCCATTGTCGGGTTGTGACTGTCTTTGTAATATCAGAAGATGAACTCAGGGAGAATATGCCACCGCAGGGCAGGTGGAATAGGGATGGGACCAGCTCAGTGTGTGTGAAAGCTTTTCAGCCAGGTTAAGAGCTTTATAGTCTGAAATCTTGTCCTAAAACAGATTCTTCTGAACCTATTAGGATTACGCACCGAAGTGAGTGAGAAGGATCATTTATTTTCTAAAAATGTCCACATTTTTTATAAACTGCAAAAGCACACCTTAAATTACCAGAAAAGAATGAGACAATAGGGGAAATATGCAGTTAGTCAGTATGCAAAACAACTCCCAGCAAAAGAACCCAGTGGTGTAAATTTCTCCATGTGACAGAGAGAAAGGTGAACAGAAGATAATGAACCAACAGCCACCGCCCAGTCCTTGTAAACAAGGCCTGGATTGCTTCACATGCCCTGAGAACAAATACAAATATCTTTTTTTAATGGCTCTTATTGGCAGCAAAAGCTGGAGCCAGAACACCACCCAAGCAGCTCAGGAACAAAGCTGATATCCATCCCAGAGCCATCCTGCAGCAAAGAACCGAAAGAACCTGGAGTTTTGTATGGATGTTTGTTGTGTTTGTTTGTTTTCTTTTTTTTTCTTCTCACATAATGCCCTCCTCATCCCTTCTCATCCTGGCCTCTTTCCTTCAATTATTTTCCTTACTCTTTCCTTTTTCATCCTCTGTATTTGGCTCAACCTTCCCTTTCAGTGTCCAGCTCATCCTGCCACAAAAAGCTTCAATCGTCTCCTGAGAGGAGGCTACCAGTCCTGTGCTGTAACCTAATCATCTATCCAGCAGAAGAGCGTGTCATATCTGCTGAGTAACAGGAAATCTGGGGTACAAGCGTCCTCCTCTTCCTTACTCACACACCGGAGCACATAAAATGACACTGTACTTTGCAAATATATCTGAAATGTAAAGTGTAATAAACTTTATATCTGTAGTTATTTTTTTATCTGTTGTAACGAATTTGGAAAAAAAAATGTATCAGGGCTACTTAGGTTGGTAGTAGACCTGTTCCAAATTTTTAGAGAATAAATAGACTAAAAAAAATATAAAAATACAAAAGGCAAATTAATCAAAAACCTGCTAATTTATGCATGCTATATAATCTTTATTTTCATCAGAAAAACTGCGTGTTTGATACATACATATTGATGTACTAACATGAAATATATACTTTTCAAACAGAATGAATATCCTCACAGTTCCTCTGTCTTATACAATTCACTGCTGTTTCAGCTGCATTTACTCCAAGTTGCAACTACAAATATATATTTGTCTTTCATGCAAAGTGGTCTGCTTTGGATTTGCTGCATATGTCCTTTAATTTATAGTTCCTGCAGATGTTCAGTGTACTCTGTGTTTATAGAGTCAAATTGGATATTAAAGAGCTAAGTCTGAATTACAACTAAGAAAAATTACTTTAAACTACTACAGTTATGCAGCAATATTTATGATAAAAGGAAATACAGTTGAATTGTTTTGAATTGTCTGTTTTTGAGATGACTAAAAAGGAAAATATATATTATACCTGGAGAGAATGTGTTTTCCAAACAAAACGGGCACAGAGCAAGAACTAATCTCCCATTAGGGAATTGTATGCATTAAGCAAACGTGACTGAAATAGTTTGGGATTTACATATCTCTTTTCTCGTTAGTGCTATTGAGTGACTGGATATTAAATAACAAACATGCTGAAAATGGGTTTGTGAAGCTCAAAGCTTCCAGGATTCCTGCAGGCTGTATGGCCTAAAGTTAGTGTTTTTGGGGCAGCTACAAAGGCAGCCTCACTGTTGGCTTTGGACCTATAGTTCCTTCCTGTTCATGGAAATTCAGCTGCAAATGAAGAAATATTTCAGTTTGTGTAAAAACAGTTGGGCTGTGCTGAGCTTTGATGGCTGACGATGCAAGTCGAGATTAGAAAAATGTATTACCTTCCTGAATTCTTTTTAGAAATTGGTTTGAAAAAGAAATGGTTTATAAGACGTATAAATTACATTTAAAATGATAAGGAAATTACATATTCTTCAGTTCTGAAAATGCATAGAAAATAGAATAAGAATATTGCTGCAATACCCTCATTTAAACTTGTTTGGCATACAGATTATGATCGTATATCAATTAAACATGGTCCTTTAAATCTTAATTAGTTGTTGACGTACTTTATATAATTACTTCATATTTTGTACCAATCAGACTCAAAGCCAGTCCTTACATTGTCAATAATAGTGTAGAAATACTGACCTCTGCTGGACATACGTATTCCTACAGTGAGCTCTTGGACAAACCTTTTATATGTATAAGCATGCACACACACTGAAATACCTTCATCTATTCATCATTCACTTTTAAGGAGTAATCACAGATGAATGAGTTATGTGTGATCCAGTGTAATAAATAAGAAAACGTCCCCGGTAAATTACTTTATTAAGTCATTAAGTTTGTAGCAGAGGTTTTCTGAAATACAATACATAGTGTAAGGCAAGGCAAGTTTATTTATACAGCACCTTTCATGTACAGACAACTCAAAGTGCTTTACATAGAAACAGAAAAGCATAAAAACAGTAGAAATCACAATAAAATGATAAATTAAATAAAAGTCATTAAAAGCAGATTAGATAAAAATACCGTGCAGATTCATTTATAGGCGCATGAAAAAACAAAAGTTTTCAACTTGGATTTAAACGTTTCTACAGTTGGTGAAAGTTTAATCTCCACCTGCAGTTTGTTCCACAACTTTGCAGCATAACATCTAAAGCTGCTTCTCCATGTTTAGTCTGGACTCTGGTCTGGTTTCTGGTCTGGTTACTGGTCTGGTTACTGGTCTGTTACTGGTCTGTTACTGGTCTGGTTACTAGTCTGGTTACTGGTCTGGACTCTGGTCTGGTTACTGGTCTGGTTACTGGTCTGTTACTGGTCTGTTACTGGTCTGTTACTGGTCTGTTACTGGTCTGTTACTGGTCTGGTTACTGGTCTG
>JBAMHV010000019.1:12172896-12193662 GCA_037177535.1 Pseudomugil gertrudae
TGTGTTAAAACAGGGATACAATGAAAACCTGCAGGGTCCGGCCCTCGTAGGATCTAATTGAGTAGCCCTGCTCTAGGGCTTCCATCGAGAATGAATTAGTTCAATAAAATACCAAGAGGACACTCAGAGAGCATACAATTAAACACCTTGCAGAATGCATTCTAGTTGTAGTTCAAATGACCAAAAGCTTAGACTGATAAATGCAGTCAATAAAACAGACAGCACTCAATACTGTTGCAGTGAACAATAAACATCCAACCTAGCAGCAGAAAGAGCTGGCAGGTTAAAATCAAATGATTTGCTCAAATGTAGATGCAAGATTAGGCCGTCCTGGAAGCTGCATCACTTTTACACCAAGAGAAAAGTGGTGACGGCTGCTTTTCTTCTAAATTTATCACCACATGACTTATTAAAAGCTCTCAATTAGAACATTCTGGAGTGAAAAATTTGTCAGCTGGACTCTTGACGCAGCAATAAGACCCATCTTTTGTAGCAGCATGATGGCTTTGATCCAATCGAACAGCTGCAGATCTTTAAAGATTCATCTAAAGCTTGTATAAAGTTAGAATAATGTATAAAACAACTATAAAAATGAGCTGCATTTTATGGATAAAACATCAAACAGATTACCAGCTTCTTCTTCTTCTTCTGTGACTTTTGCCTGGGCTTGTTATCTGTGGGAGAGTCCATTTCAGGAGGCATGTCCGAGCCAGTTTGGCTTACACAACTATCTCACACCACATTATATTCTCGTAACCTTGGATAGCAATTAAACATTAATTGAAACCTACTCTCCATAATTAAATCCGATTAACTTAATTACACCTGCTTCTGTCACTGTAATCAAATAGAGTTCAGCTGTGCACTAACATGTCTCTCAGGTGTGAGTAACAGTGCACCCAGGAGGATAACATTAACATCACTGCCAAAAGGCCCGTTGTGTTTGTTTAGATGGCTTTGCTCCTCTTTTGTCTGCCTTCCTGTTCTGGAAAAGTATCCTGCCCACAGCAGCTTTTGTGAGGAGCATCAGAAACTGTATTCTTAGAACAATGAACTAGCTCCCCAGTGAAAGCAAGCTTGATCCCTTCAGTGGAAGGTTAAAGTAGGTGCAATGATCCAAGGACCGGCAGCTGTCCTCCAAGGGGTCTCCTTTATAGTGACAGCAATAGCTCATCTTGATACTTCTCATCATGAGTCCCCTTTTGGACAAGGGCTTGGACCTGTGTGCTGTGTAGAAGGCACGTTGAGCTGCACGGGATTGCCAAGGTACATTGCATGATGGATGGCTGGAAAGAAGTCTCCGTTCTAAGCTTGCCCTGTCAGTAGGGATTTGTGTGTGTGTAGAGTTTTCAAGCACAGTGAAAGACTATAGGGGGGTGGGGGGGTCTATTACCTTAGTCCTTATATAGGACTGAGGTAATTATGAATGTCCTTCGAATAAAGATTACTCCTATCAGCATGAGGTTTCTGTGCTTCATAAAGCCACTGGAAATGGAAGGAAGAGCAAAGCATTTTTTCCCAAAGGTCCATAAAGGAAAGAAATAAAGCCGAAGATTTACAGAAGCAGAACAACCTTATTGACTTCAACCGATAGCTAAGTATATTGAAGTAGCTGGCAATAAAGAACTGTGTGTAAAACACATGACATCCACCACACAAGCACACCAAGGAATAAACTACTGTGAAAAAAACCAAAAGAATAAATATTCTTGTCAGCTTTGAGAATTGGCTGAAGTTTCTGTATGCAAAATGACATGTTTGTCAGTATTACCATCCCCAGAAGAGGGATTTCACATTGTTTTAATAAAAAAATTTTTAAAAGGTTCATTTTTCTAAGTATAAAAAGTATTTAGAATTTACAGCTTGGATTAAGTACTTTTGACCAAGTACTCAGTATTTTTAACTTGTGTTAGACAACATTTCAGTGCGCTCTAAGCAAAAAGGAGTTTTAACCAGGGAGGTTCATTAAAAGCTGAAGCCTCAGGAAAAACCTGAATAACTCAAACATTTAAAGAACTCTTAGTAGTTAGAGCAAACACTATAAATAATAATTGTATCATACTTTTGCATCAGGCACTTCATTAATCAGTAATTTCTCCACTATAGAATTCCACGTTCCTTGTTGAATGATAAGTTTCCGAATTTCTTCTTCTGTATTGCTTTAAAATTCTAACTGCTGACAGATTCACCTTTATGGCTAAATATCATTGCAAGTTTTACAACAGTGTTATCCTTAGATCTAAAAACACCCTGTAACTGGTAGGTCTGTCCACTTACATACAGTCTGTCAAGCCGAGGCTCTTTTCTGATGTTTCCTGTCTCTAGTGTTGATCCCGTATTCTAAATCGTAATAGCTGGAACTGATTGAAATATATTTTATCGGACTGATCCACTTCCGAAGTCATTGGATGTTGTGTACAACTCAAAATAAGTATAAAATGAAATGGTTTACACACTCTATAAACTGATGTTTATTTAACTATGAATGTAAGAAACAGTTTATTCCAGGCAAAAAAAGGCTAAAAATGGTTATAAAGAGATACAGCCATACATGTTGCCACTAAAAAGGCCATTTTGCATTAGTTCAGTGTTAAAAACATGGACTAAGAGCACTTCACCAAGGCCGAGTTTCTAATTAGTAAAACAGAGGTTCAGCAAAAAACTCAGATGCAGTTTCTATAATATTTTTAATATTTCATAATCTGTTGTTGATATTAATAAAGGTTTGATTAGCTGAACATTTAACTGTGTGCAAGGATCAGAAATCAGATGCGTGTAGCATATTTTTTTCTTCCAGGGTCTTCCCTGAAAGAGATGTTGTCTGGATGGCAGCAGATGTTGTTTTATAATATGTTTATGTCCTTCAGCAGTGGTTGTGCCTTTCCAGATGTGCAACATGCTATTTCTATAGTTACTGTTGCACCCTCATACCATCAGAGTTACAGCTTTTAAAAGTGAAATCTGGAGGAGACATCATTTAAGATTAAATTTAAAAGCTTGACCAAAAAACTGTTTCCACCTTTCAGTCCATTATTAATGCACTTTGGCCCAGAAAAGCTTTCTGGAATAAGTTCATAAATTGCTTTCTCCTTCTATTAGAGCTTTAACTGGCTTCATTATACACCAAAGAACGTGACTCTAAAACTGCACCATAAATTGCAAATGCTTCATTTTCAATATATGAGAAACTGAGTAAAGCCATTGTGTTATTTTCATACTCAAGTATGTCTGTGACCCGTTGCCATTCAATCTGATTTTTTTTTTATTAGCGTGTCATTGCCACGCTAATAAAAAAAATAAATAATGCGTGTTGTTGCCATTCAATCTGATTAAATGCAACATGTTTCTCCAGCTGTTTATTTTTAAAATCTTTTACTTTGTCAGCTCTCTGTCCTATCGTTGTTGCTGCCATTGAATTTAAGTTAAGCTAATTATTTTTTATAGAATGTGGAATTGTACCATTTTGACAACATCTGCTGTCTTTTTTTGTTCAATTAAAATAAATAAAACATATCTTCATAAAATGTTTGAATTGTTGCATTTTGTTTTGGTTCACATTTATTTGAGCGATGTCCAAATCCGGGCCTTAAAATCTACCATCCTGCAACTTTAAGATGCATCCCTTTTAAGTTTAAGGTAGCAAAGAAATGCACAAAGTGCAAAGGTTTAAGGTTTAGTTCTTAAAGGAAAATGTAACGGTTCCTAAAATTATGCTTTTTGGAGAAAAGGGTGTAATTTCCCACCTCGTGCAAGTTGTATAAAAGAAAAATGAAAGTTCCCAAATGAAATTTGTGATAACTGAAGTGAAATCTCTCTTTTTGAGCATTGTTTTATGTTCCTGTTTTGTTTTCTGCTTTGCTCTGTTTAACATTTTTGTTCACATTACTTTTTGTGAAGTGATCATTTGCCCCATTTCCCATTTTCATCTCTTTTCCTCATTTGGGAATTGGAAACTAAAGTTTTATCTTTATTCCCACTCCAGAAAATATTACTGCATCTTCTGTGTACTCAGCCATAAAAAGCCTTTTCATGATATAGTTTCTCTGTTATCTTTCTTATTTACTTTCTACATTCACACCTCATGTCTGCATGTTGATGATTTGTGGAATATCTGTCCTGATAAAAGGACAAATACTGTAGATTTCCCAGAAAGGAAAATTCCAAAGATGTCCTCCTTTGACCTCTGGCTACATATGTGAAGATGCAAACCTCATACACTGTTACTTATAAGGATGGAGGGTGGAGTCATTAAACCTTTTTACTTTCATATATTTCAGACCAATACATGATGCAGTCTTTCATTTCTCTATTTCTCCCAAATCCCAGCTGCATGTTTTCTCTCCGATTGTCACTCATGAATGCTTCGGACATTTTACTCTTAATGCTTTAGGGCTCTTGCCATGTCATGTGGATGATGCATTGCATAAAACACCACTAACTGTAAGTATATTTTGCCATGTGAAGATTTCAAACTGAGGATATTACATTTTGGACATGTGGGCAAAATGCTGTAGGTAAAATTGGATTGCTTTGTCAGGCTGCTTGGAATCCCATTCTTTTCGACTCTACAATGTTGCTGTAAGACAAATCTACAAAGCAGAGACTTAGTGTGTTTGTATTATACATTTTATATAAAAAAAAACACTCTGTCCACTCCTAAACATGGTCAAAAAATGCTGTTCTTGTTTTGTATAACTGTCACGACTTTCCCATCTGTTAAAGCCCACCCCATTAGTGTGGCAGATTGTAACAAAGAATCACTCTGTGTTTGACTTTACCACTAGATCTGTGTTATTCTTGCAGGGTTTTGAATCAGTGCATATTGTAGTAAACGTACATGGCTATGTTATGTTTGACAACTGCAGCTCTGAAATTCTCTAAGTTACAGGTCTTGAAGCAAAAGTTGTTTCAACTGTAATTGTCCCTGAACTGGACAAAATGCAGATGGTGAACATCAAGGTCAGAGGAAAAACTGCCTGAGACGCACAATGGAAACTAACTGAGTAGATCTAAAATAACAAAAACAAACAGCAGTCATCTAAAGCAAGCCTGTATTTATGTCATCTTAAGTTTCTTTAACCCAAAACATCCTAATGTATTAGAAGAAACTACAATCTCTGGTGGTTATGAAAGAAGATGCATGAATTTTGTTTGTGTTTGTTTTTGTTAATTCAATGGCAATGTTTACATAGGACTTTTAATTCCTCTTTAAATGCAAATAAATGTTAATTCCTCTTTAAAGAGATGAAAAATAACCATGAAAACACCTAAGATGATCAATTAGATTAAACCTAATTCAGAATAAAGCACCTGGTTTATTCTCATTTTAAAGCATAGTTGGTTAATTCCATTATAATGTTACTGTATCAGGTGCAGGCTCATTGCTTTTTCCGCCACAATGGCGTACACTCTTTCTCTCGTCTTTTCACCTCCTCATCTGTTAAAAAAAGTTAAATAGTATGCTCGCGTCGAGCTAGTACTTAAAAAATACGATAAAAATTGAAGCAAAAAAAGCACCTATGATGTACAGTAGCTGTAGATGTTAACAAATGCTGAGAAGCAGGAAGTGGTTTGTTTTACTTCTACTATCTGTATGTGTGCCACAAAATTAAGAGTAGGAAAATAAATGTGCTTCCAGTTAAACTTCAGAATGATTTTTTTCATGTAATCTCAAAGAGTAATACTTTAATTCAGAATTAATTAATTCCAAAAAACACCATGTAACCATACCCATTAATGAATCTGAAAAAAAGGCTTAATTTAAAGTATTTAATCCCTATCTTTGTCTTCATAGCATCACCAAGGGAACCAGCAACACTGAGTCCTTGGGGATGATGATCAGGTTGTAAAAATCAAAAGTTCTTGAGTAAATAATTGTGTTATTTGCTGAATATAGCTGAGAAGTAAATAAGTATCTTTTCATCAGGTCTACAATTGGTCTTGTTTAAAACTGTTTCAGAATCACTGACGTGAATGATTTAGAGCATCGGGAAAATGTTTGTGCACCATATTTGCCTCCTGCTGCTTTAAAAGATGCTGAAATCAGTTCTGAGCAAATAGCCTGTAGAGATGTTTTAATTAGAGAGCTTGTTGTAAAGGATAAAGAATAAACAAGAAAGCACAAAAAAAAAAGAGCTAAAAAACATCACAAACCATGAAATTTCAGTCACACTTTCACTAATTCTTTCTAATTCAGGTTTGGTCCATAGTGGGTCACTGACTGACACATCCAAAGTATCTTCTATGTCCAGGACAGAACTATTGACCTTCTCAAAGCATTTAACAAAGACCATTAAGAACCTTGACAGCTTCATTATCTTTAAAACTCAATATACACCGACCTTTCAGGAAATGAGCAAGATAGCACATTGATATGTGAAGGATGATAGAGATTTAAAAAATCAGCTGTCCATGCTGAACTGCCGCATACAATTCTGATCTACTGGTTATTGCAAATATTCCAGCTCATTACTCACTTATACATGCACAGGTGTTGTTGATGGTGGAAAGCATGTCAGTGTATCTTCTATGCTTACATCCAGAAGCAGCTCGTTGCTGACCAGTCTTCTTAATTTGACCGGAGACACACGTAAACATGAGGGCTACGTCTCCTGAACCAGTCTGACTTCTCCACACAGACCATTATGTCCACTTTGTGAGTCACCTGTGGGGTTATTCACAGCTAAAGTGAGCATATGGATGGAATAAATGCATTAAAAAATTAAAGTGAATGATTCTATTTGGGGGAAAGCGTACTGTAGCAGTTTAATTATAGGACAGCTGTTGCTTTATTGGGCTATAAGTCTTTGAACTTTGCTCAACTCATTACACTAAAGACAAGCTTCTTTATTGGTAACACATTAGTTGTTAAGTACAGCACAGTATCAGTATTACAATAGCTTGTAACATCACCAGTATAAAGCTATAATGTTAAGCAAACCCCCATTTAATTCCTTTTATGCCAGCAATGCCTCATTTTTCTAAAACTATGGTATGAGGCTCGGATCTTACTTCTCTTTCCTCTGTTCATTTGTGCTCCTAGAAAAAATGTCCCCATCACATCACACCTCCCAGGAGTGGGCAAGTTTTTAGCTTCATGTACACATGATTAATCTTTCACATTATTTCGCAGAGGGACTTGTAACCGTGTAAAACACTACCTGTGGGCCCGATTACACAACTGACAGCAGTATCAATGCTTCTCTGACTTATGGAAGTGTAAGCGTGGCTATTGTTGTCTCACCTCGCCATAAAAACAGATCAGTTTAGATACCCGGCATAGCAGCATAAAGCTGATGATAATACAAAAGTGTCACCAGCTGTTGGGACATAAAAGTCAATGTGTGTGAGATACAAGCTGCAACTTAAAGGCACTTTCTCCTAAGATGCTTTTCAAATTCTTTTGTAAAGACTGTATGAGATGTTTTAGGAGAGAAACTGTAAACAAAAAGTCGTCCTCAGATTTGAAAGAGTAATAAAAGTAAGGTTCAGAATGACAATGCTATATGGTCCCACTAATCTGCTAGCAACACCACTTGTGACTTCATTGCTATTCATGCCATGGTCTCTCCTCCCTGTCTTTCACTTCAGAGTACAGCGGAGAGTGATCACTACAACACGCTAGAGGTGCCACACATGCCCTGATTGCAGAAATGCTTACTCTTCTAAAATGACTCTTGACAGTAGTAGCGTGGGGTTAAAATGCCATCCTGGTTGTTTTTGCTCCAATTAGACCGAGTGCGTTATATTCATATTCTCACACTGCCATGAGCACTTCAGGTTAAGGAGCAGTCCTGTGCATCTCGTCTACCCTGCGAGGCAGCATTATTTACACTGATGAATGCTGATGAGTGTGCTGCAAACTCCTGAAATGTGGAGGTTACACTGAGCTGCGAAGGATGCAGCATTCTCTGTTTGGTAAGCAATGATGCTTAGTTGTGCAAGTACCCTCTGCGTGTTTTTTCTTGTGCGACTGAGGCAGTCTGCATACTGAACAGTAGGATTTAGGAATGCAAGTGACAGCAGCAGTAGTAGATATCCTAATAAAATGATAAAAACAACACGCATTCAATTAGAGATCCGTGACCCTGGCTGCTTTATGCAAACACAACAGGCAGGATGGCATAATAATCAATCAAATCTGTTTGTCAACTGCTAACAACAGCACTAGAGACACTGTGGCCAGAATGCCATGGATAAACACGTACAAAGAGAGGGCAATATACTTTTTGTTTATTTTTTCTGATTGCTTATGACATTGTTCCAGTTCTTTGATTGATGACTGTACAGAGAAACAATAAACATAAAGAGATGGTGTAGAAGATGATATGTTGCAAATGTTATTTGCTGGATTTGATGTAGTTCTATGGTTACACAATACAGGCTTAGACCCCTAAACCCTCAGGAGACCCCTGTGTGGCCTCCTTTGCACAGACAAATACCAATGCATGTTTACCTTGTGTGTATTTTTGACACATAATAAGGCGTTGGCAACTTCAGAACTGAACAGGTGCGTTTGCAGGATGAATAAAGACATGACAGAGATTAATGACTCAAGTCAGCGTCAGACCATTATATTAAAGTCCGGTGCTTCCCGCTGTGGGTGGGTGGACCCTCACATGGTCAGCAACTAAAAATAGACAAAGAGAATTAACAGGGTGCTGCTATGGTGTGTTCCTCTCCTGTTATTGACAAACACACAGTCTCATACAAACATGAACACACATAAGTAAATAAGCTCATATTTTTGCAGCGTCATATTGAGACGTGGCGGTTATAAATTATTCCAGGTTGTTAACAGGGGAAAAAAAGCAGTCTTATTTTTAAGTTTCAATAACTTTCCATGCTTTGTCATTTTTCATTAAAATCTTTAGCAGCATGCTATTAACAGAAAGGTGTCGATTAAATGTATATTATTGCTATCTAATTAATCTGACCTATGCTCTTACCCTCCAGCAGAGGCATTTGGTTTTTTTTATCCATCTTCCACCACACACTCATTAGCGTTTTATATGCAAGAAGACATTTTCATAAATGATCTGCTCAGACCTGTTATGGTCTAACTTTTTCATGCACCCATTCACTGGACCTTACACTGCAGCTCAAAATTGGTATGTGAGATGGTCCCTGGTGTGTCTCTTCTGAGCATGTCACGAAGGAATGATGATGATGATGTCTCTCCTCTGTGCTGACAGTGTCAGAGGCAGGAGTGGCAGCGGGCAAATGTATCTGTGGTGCTGGTTGAGAGACGGAATGGACACATTTTATGAAAAATTGAAAAGGGAAAATACAGCTAGCAGTGACAGCTCAGGGGTGCAGCACTGACCGGTGCAGTCAGGCAACTCTTTTCAGGTTGTGATTGATGAGAATATGACTTTAGTGCTGGTCAGAGATATTGGTATTACACAGAACTGCAGATGTCACTTAAGATTAAACCACAAGCATAAATTCTATCAATAAAACAAAGTTTTTGAACAACAGAAAGAATTTAATCTATAAATAAGATAATACAAACATAGATCCCATACTCATTTATTGGGAGAATTTTATTCGGGACTACCCAGCTGTCCAAATGGAGTAAGAGATCAAACCTTTCATATAACCCAGATGATCAAATTAACGTTTTATCCTGCATGAAGCGTGGTTCGTTTTTATTCGTTTCAGACACCATTGCATGAGGCATTGTAAAAACGCATACATTAAATTTGCAAACACTAAGATTATCTTCAGAGATGTTAAAATGACTGTTTCATCCGTTGTTAGTGCTATGGAGAATTTTCATTAACTTTTCATGACGCTTCCAGGACATGAAACTGAAAGGAAACTCAGTGAGAGAAGTCTCCGGATCTACTGAGCAGCAAACTAACCTTGAGCAATCTTAAGATGGTGGTAGTTTAACCTGAAAGTGCACGGTCAACAAAGCAAGGCTTGAAGTCTGAAGGGCGAGCACGAAAACCAAAACATGAATAAATGAAAAACTGATGTTTGCAGAAGCAATACTCAAAAACAGAGAACTCCTGGACAGCCTATAGTAAAACAAAATGAAGGATCTTTCATGATGCGGGGGCTGCTTTGCTGCCTCTGCTTCTCAATACACTAAATATATTAAATCAATAAAAAAAATCAATTATCAAGGCTTATCAGAATAAAATGGCTTACACAAGGCCAAGATCTTTGACCTTTTCAGCAGAATAATGACCCAAAGCATGCATCCATCAGTAGAAAAGATTGTTTAAAAAGGGAAATTCCTCCAATCTTTAGCTGCACTGTAAATCAACTTAGTGTAAAATGGAAAGATGCCATGGCAATGACTGTGACGTTGAGCTTTTATGCATTGAAACAGGCAAAACTGAGCATTCAACCAGCTTCAAGAAACTACACAAACACTTTAGTTTATTTCCATGCACAGCACATAAGCTATATACAGACTATTTTATCATTACAGCCAAATACATTCAGAAAAATGCAGACACCAAAGGTTAAATGACCAAATAGCTGATTCAATAAGTTAGTTACACAAAGCAGCCACACTATGAGGATATTAAGCTCTATTTGGCTCTGTTGCCCAAAGTGATAATTCAACATAATGTTGCTATTTAGGTTGCTGTAGCAACAACCCACACATGCCCACAGGAGTTAAAAACAAAACAAAAAAAAACTGCACAGCCTCATCTCAACAAACACTGTCTATGTAAAAGAAAAACAATGTAGTCTTAAAATCTGTTAGCAAGATAGTAATTATAAATATCTAACTGGTAACTGGAGTTATTCCACCCACATGGTAGGAATGAGGCTGTCTCTAACTCCCTGGAGTACCAGTGCATGCAGGTGGTGTTAGCATAGCGCTGGATGTAACCACACACCATGCTGCAGAGCCTGTTGGGCCCATGTTGATAATCTTGAACTGAAACTCCACTCCAGTCTCCTATATCCTGACTCGTGAGATAGCTGATTGGCTGCCAGTTTGATAATTATAATTAATGTAAGTGGATGCAGTCAATTACCCCTAATCATTTTTCTGTAACCTAATTAACAAGTGTGTCCTCTGTTGTATTTTTTTTATTTTAAGTTGGGTTGTGGACATGCAAGTGAATACATCAGGCATAGTGGTGTCATGTTAATTACTATTAAAAATCAAAAGGGAAAACTTAATGCTTAAATGACACCTTTATCTTATCAGTAAACATGATGTTTATCAGGCAAAGCAAACTTCCATCCACAAATTCACACTACTCTTCTTGCAAACAGCAATGTGCTGGAGAGCTGAAGGTGATACTTGACTAGTCTTGAGTTCTACCGGCAAGTTGTGAATCGGCATGTTTACGGATCTGTACAATACCAGACACTGACCTTCGAAAACAACACTGCCTGCAGGGGTAAGACATCAGCTACATGCATACAAAGGCTTTGTTCAGTCAATGCAGTTGTATTGACCACTTGTCTCAGGAAGGAAGGAACATGGAAAGGAAATCAATTACTCGGTGTGTATAATCAAATTTCTACAAAAATGCTGAGCTAAGACAAAATTCACTTGACATATGTAAGCCCACTGAAATATTACAGGAGTGGGGACTATTCCTGTGGACTCAGAGTGAGATAAATAGAGAAGAGAGCAGTAACAGGCCTGAGGGATAATAAGGAATACATAATTTAATATCTATATTTATTCATTTTAGAGTAGGGCGTGGGCAGATCATATTATATATTGATGATTATGTTCGAAATGTAAAGTGCACATCTGCTTGGCATTGCACTGGTTTGTCTGAATAGGTCAAAAGAAAGGTTGCCTTTCTCCTTGTCCTGTTCAGATTGGGTCAAAGGAAGATTCTCAGATGCTTGTTTGCTACCATTGAAGTTTTAACTGTTTTGCTTCTGTAATGGGTTGCACCAGTGTTTGTGCCACTTTCATGTCCACTGAGTCCTCAAATCGTTCCACGTGGAAGTCAGAGTCTTCCAAAAGCTCCATCTTTAAATAAAATGATCTTTAGCCAGGCAACTTTTTGCAATGGCCATTAGATTCATTTGGATTATTCTAAATTGGAATTAACCCGCCTGTGATCAACTGGATTGGGTCAAACTCCTTTTTACTCTACTTTTTAGTTAATGAACTTTCATTTCTCCTTGATCATAACTTGAAACTCCAAAGCTTGAAGTTGTGCCTTCTTAAGAGGCTACAAAAAAACATTACTCGTTTGTTCATTTTAGAGAAAATTCCTCACACACAGTCCTTATTCTGCATTTAGAATAAAAGGCAACACATTGCTTCATGCTCATTTAACTAAAAACTTGCCTGAGGCAGAGTGTGCGCCCATCTTCATATGGAGATTATGCTTTCCAAGATGCTTTTTTATTATTTTTTTTTAGTGCGTAAATGTGTTTTGGAAATTTCAGCTATATGAGCTAATAGATTTTATCATAGTGGTTCAAACAAGAGAAGGGGAAAGTCAACTGTAACCACAAAGATTTCTTCTGCGTCGGGCTCAATTTATCTCCCTCTCCTCGGAAAGAAAACCCCTCTGTGATTTGATCTTCAGCTCTTTGCTGTGGTGCAGCGCGTGCGAGCCCCTGTGCTCCTCCTTCATGTAGTATACAGCGGGACACTCTGCAGTTCTGCATATCCCGTCCCTTCCCGCTGCCTTTTACGCGCTGGACGTCTGCAGCCACAGTGATTCAATGAGCTCCAATGAGGGGGGGTTGGTGGACGGCGCAGGACTCTTGTTCCCAATGTTCCGATGGGGAAATAGCGCAGCTTGTGTCCATGCGATCATTTCTAGAGGAAAACATTGACGTGTTTGAGTTCTTCTTTCCTTTTCCCGACTCGGTTTCAACACCATGTGGGACGCGCGTTTAGTGCGCCGCGTCCACGGTGTGCTCCCTTCAATCGTAGCCGCTTGACTGGGGGGGTATCCCGGCTCCCTCTTCATCCTCTACTCCCTGAGGAACAAGAGCAGTTTGCATGCAAAAGGTGGTTTATCGCGGCAAGGTGAGCTTGGCTGTGTTTATGCAATGCTTCTGGGTCTGATGTTACTTTCTGCAGGAGTCCAAAGCGAATTTGTGCGCTGTCAGGACTAATAGTGAAGATAGGGGTGAAATGTAAAGACATCCAAATCGTAGGCTATAGAGCAATAGTGTAACAGGTATGCTGCAGTGTTTAACATTGCTTTATTCACATTTGTTAAGGCGTGTTTGTTTGTTAGATGCCTTTGCATTCTGGTGCCGCTGTGCGTTTTTATATCCACATTATTCCACATCTCAACTGTAAAATAAGCTCCCCTGCTCGCCATCCACATTAAGCAGAACAAATCAAATCTATTCACAAGCGACATCACATGAAAAATATTCGAGATAATAACAAAAACACCCATATGCAGCACTTTTTTAACTAATTTGGCTTCTGTAAAACACTCGTTTAAATCTAACAGAACAAAACAAACAAAAAATATTTGGCTGCTGCATTCATGCTTAGTGTGGTTCTCGTGATTATGGCACATATGATAGTAATAAGTGAGATAAGACTCTAGAAATTGCTGCCACACATGCATTCCTTATCCAAATTGTCCTGAAGCATGACTGGATTACAAAGCTGCATTTCAAACATGCTCTGCCATAAATGACACTCACAGAAGTAACTGCAAAGCAGCCGCGTTGACCGTTATGATTCTGCACAATACCACCTAAGAAATGTAGTGACAGAGCTGCACAGACACTATTTCTGACTGATGATATGTGGTAACAGGTGGCCTCTTGAGGAGAGATGCTTTGCTTCCTTTGTTTTTATGCTGAAATGTGTTTTATTTATTGATAATTCACCAAACTCACAAACTGTTTCTTCTTTTTTTTCTCAGCCATGGCGGGACTTGCCTAAGGACCCAACATAACTGAAAACTTTGTTGTTTTTTTTGCGTGTGTGTGCTCGGAACATTTACCTATAAGTCTTCTTTTCAAACATCATGGCTGAAAAGCTTGGACCAGCTGGGCCCAAGCCCACCAATGCCCGAACTGCACCCTCACTGCCCCCCGAGCCAATTGACATCATCCGCACCAAAGCCCGCTCCCGCAGAGTCCGCCTTAATGTGGGGGGTCTCAACCATGAGGTCCTGTGGCGGACACTGGACCGGCTACCCAGGACCCGACTTGGCAAGCTCAGAGACTGCAACACCCACGAGTCCCTGATGGAGATCTGCGACGACTACAGCCTGAATGAAAATGAATACTTCTTCGACCGGCACCCAGGTGCCTTCACCTCCATTCTGAACTTTTACCGTACAGGCAAGCTGCACATGATGGAGGAGATGTGTGCCCTTTCGTTCGGCCAGGAATTAGACTACTGGGGGATTGACGAGATCTACCTGGAGTCATGCTGCCAGGCCCGCTATCATCAGAAGAAAGAGCAGATGAATGAGGAGCTTAGAAGGGAGGCAGAGACACTGAGGGAGAGGGAGGGTGAGGGAGAGTTTGATAACACCTGCTGCCCGGAGAAGAGGAGGAAACTGTGGGATCTCCTGGAGAAGCCCAGCTCCTCGGTGGCTGCCAAGGTAGGGATACAAAACTGGAAGTGTGATCTCACCACCTCAATCTCACATTTCTTGCTCACAAACAAAGCTGAGCAATCCGGTTGGATCATAACACGTTGGAGGCATGCTTTTTAAAGCGCTACTCCCACGTGTACTGTACAACATGAGTTCATCAGTTTAAATCTTGTACAGTGGGTAACAGCAGTCATTGATGGTTAAAATGTATTTTCAAGGGTGCAGTGGAGGAAAACTGGAGTGAAAATGAAAGTATTTGCATTCGCGTTATAGTCTGCTGTTGATGGCTTTTGCCAGGATAGAGCTTGTCAGTGTAAACCGGATCTGTCATTGACTTTCACACGGCATGTAGAAAGAGGTAGACATCTTTCTTTTCTTTTTCTTTTTTCTGATGCTGCTTTGTTTCGTATTTATGTGTCAGTCTTACTAATTGGATGTACTTCTGTCTGAGTCTGACTGTGAGTCATGGAAACTACAGGATGATGTCAAAAGTTTGTCACAAGCACATCAATGAATGCAGCCTCTTACTAGATTTACTTAATTTGATTTCATTGAGGGAATAGGTTCTCCCTGCCCCCCTCCCCACTCCCCCACCTTCCCCACACACTCCAGTGTTTATAAATCTGCTCTATCAGTTATAAAAATGTTCTTTCTCATCTATTGTTACGTGGCAAATCCTCTTCCTCGTCTCATCCCCGCTCTGACTTAGTCCTAAATTAGGCAGGGTGGCCTTGATGAAACCCATTTATTGGCGTTTTATGCTGCTCAACGTATCCTTATCTCTTCTCTGGCCGATGCTGGGAAGGGATTGTATTCCATGGCGGCAGCTCATAAACACAGGGGTTGTGTGTATGTGTGTGTGTGTGTGTGGGAGAGAGAGAGAGAGACTAAAGTAACATCATCCCTGTTGTGAGAGATATCCAGCATTTGATGTCCTGTTGGTGTGTAGTTGTTTTGAACAAAGAGTGTATTACTTGTCTGTCACAGTTTGTAAATGATGATTTAGTTTCAGACTCCTTGTTCTAAAAGTTTAGTGCAATTTGAATATTTAAATCGTTAGAAAATCCTGTAAAAAATCTAAATGCATTGGGTTCAGCTTCTTTCATTAGCCTTTGTCCTTCCTCCCCAGTTTACTTCCCCATGGTTTGTTTCCTTTGAATCAGACAGTGATTGAGACTGACAAGAGTCCAGCCCGAGCTTGATAACTGTATTCATCCTTTATAGGGAAGCTGTATATCCCACGAATTAATTAAAGGGGAACCTGCCAATGTCTCATTTGAGGCAAACTCAGGTGACAGCAGTGGAGTAATTTGATGTGCTGTGTGATTATTTAAAGTGATTTACTCTCAATAAGACAGTTCTTTTAGACTCCAGACACATCTCTGTATTGCTGACATGTACACTATCATGTGGGGGAAGCCTGTGAATCGTTAAAGGGAAATTCCATCCTAATTCAAATTGCATTAACATTCTGTTGACGACCCAATGAGGAAAACTTGACCGTGACTCCAATCGCAGAGAGTACCGTTCATTTAAAAGTAGAGCGCCTGGGTTGCCTGACTGTCTTATCGCAGTTCCCTGAGGTCAGCAAAGCCTTTTATAGAGGATACGTTATGCACCAGAATCCTTTGAAAACCCTCCACTAAGGGAATGCCATTATTAGTCTGGTACACAGCCATGTGCTTTAATTCAAAGCAACCTCAGCCCTTTGTGAAATGCAATCAGTCTTGTGGCATATCCTCCTTCCTTTCTTCTCGGTATTCTGTTTATTTTTTTATTACCGTTGTACTGTTTTCATAGGATTTATGCCACTTAGGACCCTTTAAAATAAGGTTAAACATGGGTTCCCCTGACCTTTCCGCCAGGGTCAATTAAGCTGCCATTTTATTTATCAGCAGCACTCAGTCCTGGAAGGTTAGAGTGAAAACCTGGTTAGCGCTGTGGCCTCACAGCAAGAAGGTCGCTGGTACGAGCCTAGGCTGGGGAGGGTTGTCCAGTGGTCTTTCTGTGTGTAGTTTGCATGTTCTCCCCATGTGTGAATGGGTTCTCTCCAGGTACTCCGGCTTCCTCCAACCCACAAGACACGCATGTTAGGTTAATAGCTACGGTTAAAATGTCTGCTTATCATATGTAAGCAGTCTCTGAGCTTTGGATAAAAGCATCTGCCAAGTGACTGTATAGTAAAAGTTGGGAATCATGCAGACATTGTTGCCTTAGCTGGCAACAAGAAGCTGTGAAAAGGTGCCCAGAAAGACTACAGGTAAATTTAAACATAGGACAACAATGAGTTGGCACTGGAAAGTGATGGAGAGTGATGTAAGCAATGCAGTCTTGTAAGTTATGCTCAGGTTGCTGAACTGGATGTTTGCAAACCTTTCCCAATGAATTATCAATGAAATGGATGCAGCTGCTTTGCTGTGTTACTGCGTGCCCTTTGGTTCAGTGTCCTGTCATGTGAGGAGAAGGTGGAGCGAGAAGGTGCTGTGTGTCTGCTGCAGTCTGATGCCTGGTTTTTCACACAAGAGGTTAATGCACCAATGCATAACTTTCAGAGTTAGTATATGTCTTCTTTATGCCTGCATGTTTGCTAACACTCCTTGTAATCTGGTAGGTCCTGCATTTACTAAATATGCACAAATCAAGCACACAGCAGGATTTGACTGCGAGTGACAAGTTGGTTGCACAGCAGCAACAGTTTGCTTTTCTTTCTCACTTCATGTTCTTGCCAAGCAGCGTGATGTCCTAATGCTGTGTTGCATTCCTCATTTTTTTCCATTTGAAGCCCTTACAAACACTCTAGCTACAGCTGTGATGTCAGGAAAGTCTGTTTGGGTTCAGGGTTTTGGTCTCAGTGTGGCAATTCGGACGAGTATCCTCCAGGTGCTCCAGGAGCATTTCTTTTAGAATTTTATCATTGAACATGCAGAGTTTTACTATTAAAACTAATTTAAAAAACATTCATTTAGAAGCCTCTTTTCTCATCTTAGGTAACAGATTTTAGTTTGATTTATATCTTTAAATGAGCTTTTTTTGTAATATGACATTAGACAAATGTGTGGGATGATATGAATCCAGTACAATGTGTCATCCTTGACGTCTAGCCCAGTAGACCTGTGCTGCCATGACCCTTTTTTTGTTTGCTGTGAATCATTAGTGTGGTTGTACAGCAAGAACACTTAAGATAAACTCATATAGGAAAGCCATGTTCAGATTGTTACGTTGCTGAAGGAAATCTGAATTGCATTGACTTCAGTGCAGAATTTCCAGTGAAAAGATACTAAACACATCATCATACAAAGACAGATTGAACTTTGAAACCTGTGTGTTTTATTTATTTATTTATTTATTTATTTCAATTGCATGTTGTTTTTGAATCGGGAATGCAGTTTGATGGTTCAAACGCATTTCTTTTAGAGTTCAGATAAACCCAACATTAAGTGTTTACTATAATTTGCTCTCACCAGATGTTTCATTCACAGCCAGTAAAAAAAACAGATAAATTAATACTTTTGCTTTTGACTTCGGTGCTCAGGTTTAATGTGCATAACCTGCATCTTCTTTGTTTTGATTAGTTTATTAGTTCAATGCAACACTTTAATATAAACCTTTATGTAAATCAGTAATACCACTTAAAACCTCGGTTCACCACTGACTTCTCTGCCTTTAATGTTTTCTCATTTATAATGGACAGCTTCAAAAAAATATTTAATGGCAGAGGATTCAGAGCATTTTAAAGAGATCAATGTTTCTTTCTGCTTTCCCACTCATCCTGCACAGCCAGCCAGCCAGCCAAGCCCTGCGCTTGCTCTTAATGTGGATGTGCACCATTACTCTCCCCTTTATCTAATAAGCTAGTCTAGCTAGTGGAAATAAGCTATGGGCCTGCTTGGGCACAGCCTTGTGCTGTTTGGTCCTCCCACGCTTGGAAGCAGCCAAACTCACTCCACCACAGACACTGTTGATGATGATGACAAGACATGATGAAGGTACTGTAACACTCATCTCAGATGCCACTCTTGCTCAGCATTAGTGTTGCAGATAAGCATCGGATTTAAAGTGATGCAGCAACACATACACAATTCATAATGCTGATTGTGTCTTATTGGACTTATCTATGGAATAATACACACATTTGAATATGTGCAACAGCACAAGTGAAAAAAATATTAATCCTAACTTTAAATGTGGCAGGAGCTAATTCGATTAGCATGCTGTTGCGTCGTTGCTTTGTAGCGCTTGCTGTGGTTTCAGATCGTTGCAGACAGCCTCTTCCTCTCCGTCTGTCTGCTTTTTTCCAGGCTTTAATACACTGAAGCAGGCATTTGGCCTTGTGCATTCACCGATGTACTTTCAGACAGTGGCCAAGTCAAAGAAGAAGAGTAGAAGGTGAAGTGAAGCGGGGGGAAAATGAGTATTGAGGCATTCAGTCAGGATTCTGACACACAATGTATGTCTCAGTCAGATTTGAGCAGCAAGTCTTCTACCTGCAGCTCTATCTTTCACTGAAACCAAGCCTATATGTCGGACCTGTGGTCAGTCTTTAGTTAAATCAATATGTGACCACATTATCTAGACAAAAATGCTTTGAGGTAGTTGGACGAATGGATTTTAGTTTCTTTTTTCACTCACACTGAAACACCTTTACAGAGGATCTGATTGTTACCCCAGGTTTGGCCTCTAGCAAGTTGTCAGGATATATAGCAGAGGCAGAGTTTAAGAGGAGTGCACCTTCTCTTGTCTCTTAGTTACATAACCTTTCCAACAGGACTCTAATCAGTACAGCGTAGCATTTAGGCACTAGAACCTAAATCCTCTTTGCTTGCATTCATAATCAGATAAGAGAGAACCTCCTAGATTATAGGTAGTATGAGTTCTTATGGCTCCTGCATGATAATTGAAGCAGACGCATTTAACATCTAGTTTTTCCAGGACACACTTAAACCAAGTCGAACACCCATTCGGGCCTTTCTTTACCCTCTGTAAGTCACCTGCATTGAGGGGATTGTAGAAAATCGGCAGAAAAAGAAACAAAAAACTTCCAAGGGTGTTTTGATATTTTTTTTTACTTTTATTTGAGTAGGATGTCTGTAGATGAGGTTTTATACGAGTGTAAACTCATAAAAATAATCGATTGAGACAGTGATCAAGGAAGCCAAGCACCCTAGCCAAAGATTGAACATTTTCATTTTTGCATTACATTTTGATGTGTTTGTATTCAGATTGTTAAACTAGCTTTAAGAAGATGAGCTATACATCATTTATTTTAAAATATATATATATATTTTCCATTTTAATTGCTCTGAAAACTGGATTCATGTCAGGTTATTCTGTTGTTATTGATAAATGAGATTTATCAGGATTTGTTAGCAAACCAGTTTCACTTTTACAAGCTAAAATGAAGCATTTAAAAACAGACTAATCATGTTTCTGCACTAAAAGAGAGAGGAACATATCAATGCAGATCACCCCTGACTAATACTGGTTTACATTTTGATGTTTTTCATCCTAACACAGCAAATTCAAAATGCACTTTTGTTTTCACCACAAATAACTGAACTGCTACCATACTTTGCTGTTATTACAAGTAAGCTCTAGCAGCCAGAGAACTGTTCAGTGGTGCGGTTGTCCCAATGGAGCCCACTGGCCTGCCTTAGTTCTTATTGCACTTGATGGTGCATGTAGTGAGTTTATGAAAGGAGACATTATTAAGTGAAATTAATGAGACACAACTATTCCTAAATATGTTATCCTCACAATCAAAGCACAGTGAAGGGGACATATGCAGAGGGAAGTGTAAACTAAAAACAACACGACCAATGCGAGCCAGAGCTAATGAGCAGCCAGATGGTGTGAGAAGTCTGACGGCTGAAGTCTCAAAGGTAATTGTGCCGTTATCTCCAAAAAGTACCTCTAGAATAATTTTTTAACATAAACAAACCTTGTTAACATATTAACATGAGTTATTGTTTATGACAATTAACAAAAGGTGGAATCATCACATAGCTTGTTCTGCTTTCTAGGAAAAAGCCTAACCTGGTATTTGGTTTCTAACATTTTACAGAAGACGCATTAATAATTTAATAATACAATTATAGTTTATAATTTGTTAGCACTGTGGTCTCACAGCAAGAAGGTTGCTGGTTCGAGGCTCAACTGAGGGAGGTCCTCCCACAGTCCAAAGACATGCACCTTGGGGATAGGCTGATTGGAGACTCTAAATTGCCCATAGGAGTGTGTG
>JBAMHV010000019.1:12202928-12213758 GCA_037177535.1 Pseudomugil gertrudae
CAGTCCAAAGACATGCACCTTGGGAATAGGCTGATTGGAGACTCTAAATTGCCCATAGGAGTGAGTGTGTGTGTGCACGGTTGTTTGTCTCTGTGTGTGTTGGCCCAGTGATGGACTGGCAACCTGTACAGGGTGTACCCTGCCTCTTGCCCGATGTAAGCTGGGATTGGCTCCAGCCCCCCCCAGCCCCCCATTCAGGGAAAAGCGGTAGAAAATGGATGGATGGATGGATGTCTGTATAAGGCAAACAAAAAAAAAATAACACAAATACTTTTAAACCAGGAACATTAAGCACTATTTGTTGGTTTTTTTTAATTAATTGTCTTTCCAAAGTCTAATTAATAGTAAAACCAGTTGATGTTATAAGTAAGTTAGCTTTATTGTTGTGCTTTTTTTTTATTTATCTGTATGTGTAATACGTGTGTTTGCATGTATGCTCACTCTGCCTCTTTTCATGTGATGCAATGTATGCTTTCAGTGACAGACTTTCTGCAGTATAAGAGCTTTCTTACCTGTAGCCACAGGGTCCTGCAGATGACATTAGTACACACTGGGCATGTACATGCATCGTGTGTGAGCGTGTGCGTGTGGGCATGACTGTGTGGGACTGCAGATGCAGCACACTGCAGCCAGCCATGTAGAACATTGCATAGACAGCATGATGGGAAAGCACTTTGCATTTCCAGTGCTCATCAGAACGTGTGGGGCTCCATTCACAAGAACACATTAAATACCGTCACAGTGGCATATGTCAAATAAATTCCCCATTCGTTCTTTAGTTCTAGATGAAAATGAGCTCGGGGAAAGTTAACGATTTGCTGAGACAGATTGTGTCTCTGAACTCAAATACTATAATAATGAAATCTCCAATTTTATCAACCATATCTACTCTGTGCTCTGACAAGGCGTGTATTCATATCTGGTGACACCACTGAAGCTCTGTTCAAAAGAAGGCCTTAATAAGGCCTTCAATATTTCATTCTCAGGACATTTACTTGAATTGCAACATAGAGAAGAGGAGCATCGACTTGAGAAAAAAAAAGAAAGATAGCCTAATAATGTGGAAATGCTACATCCAGAAAGGGCGTCACGAGCTATACACTAGGATGGGGAAAAAGACTGCAGCAGGAAGAGGAATAAAAACCTTTAATTTTATAGTTACAGCTTAAAGTTGTGACCAAAGCAGGATGTTGTCCTGTTACTAGGCTGTTAATAGACTGCTTCAGTTTGTAATGAAGCCACATGCATAACTAAACTTGGAAAAAAATGTAATACTACAAAGCTTAAATACAATTAATAGTTCCTAAGTAATTTCCTAACTAATTTATTTTTTGCTTGCTTCATCTGAAATATCACCAATATATCTGTCAAACAGAATAATGTGGCTTTTGGTAGCAATTCCAGTGACACCCCCCTCCTTTGGGGTACTGCAAATTGCGGTAAATGTTTTATGACCGCCTGTGTTCAGCCTGTGCCTACAAGCTTACCACTCTTTGCAAAGCACATGTTCTGCTCTTTTTAACGGAGAGCCTTTGGCTTTCTCCATATCTGATTGGATGCACATGAATTTCTCATCTTACAGGTCATAGTGGAACTCTTTTTTTCACTTTTGCAACCTGTCATACTTTAAAGCTCAGAGCTTATATAGAATATGTAACAGGGTACGATTTTCAGGCCAAAAAAAAAACTAAATAGATGTTCCAACGTGGAACACCCTTTTAGTATTTTTTCCTCTGTTTGGACAACCAGACCACAGTTAGTTATCCACTTATGGTAAAAACAAAAACCAACTCTATCCCTAATCTTTTGGTTAATATTAACATTGCATTTTTAATAAAGTGTGCTGTAGCAGAAAGTGTTCAGAATGCTCACATATTACAGAGTTTATTTGGACAATAAAACATTATAATTCATCCATCCATTATCTACCGCTTATTCCCTGAACGGGGTCGCGGGGGGGGCTGGAGCCAATCCCAGCGGACATCGGGCGAGAGGCAGGGTACACCCTGGACAGGTCGCCAGTCCATCCTTATAATTCATTTACAGTTGAAATATACTGATTACAGTATATTTGAAAGAATATCATTTACATATCAAGCTGGAATTATTGTGCCAATATTTTCTAGTATAATAACATAACTAGAATAACTTTGAACATTGACTGTGTTGGTTATAGCTGAGTTTGTTGGATAGAACACTGCATAACTGTACTTCTATGAATATTTTAAAAGATGCTGTATGCATGTGTTTTCCTCTCAATATAACTGTTTCAGATTATGTATTTT
Source organism: Pseudomugil gertrudae (assembly GCA_037177535.1). Classification (NCBI taxonomy): domain Eukaryota; kingdom Metazoa; phylum Chordata; class Actinopteri; order Atheriniformes; family Pseudomugilidae; genus Pseudomugil; species Pseudomugil gertrudae. The sequence continues at coordinate 12,205,214 of JBAMHV010000019.1, forward strand.
GAGATGACTCTGGAAGAACTTTTAGTTATATCTAATTGCAGGATATATTAGCTATGCAATGACAGTGACAAAAGAAACAACAATGTTTCTTTTACAGTTTCTGTTACAGTGTGAAGTTCTTATTAATATCAGTTGAAAATACTTTTATTTTTGTGGTAGATTGCTTTTTTTGGGGTCCACCTTCTGAGTAGCAATATTAGCTAACTCTCTAAAATAAATACATAAGTAAATAAATGTGATAAATTTAAAAAGTAAGACAACTAGCTGCAAAGCTTTTTCTAGTGTTGTGTGAACCTAAATTAAGAGGGAAACTAAACTTAGAATCTAAATTTAACAAAGGCAGGGGAGCTAGTAAGGTTCATTCATGCATTTTTACTGAACATTTTCATAAACTAATATTGTCAACTTATGTTCTGAAGTTGCAAAAATAAATCTGAATAAAAGTCTCCCATTTGTCCAATATATTCTGATTTACACTCAAAAAATAGGTTGGCACATTTTTTTTCCTGAGTTTAAAGATTCCCAGCTGCTGGTTACCTTACATCTTTCAGTTCAGTCTATGACGCCATGATTCTCCAACCTGAGACGAGGTGTAAGTGCAGGTAAGATGCTACAGATAATGCAGAGCAATAATGGTAAATATCTTTTTATTTTAAAGACAAATAATTTCTTTTTTTATGAAACAAAACATATGACAAGTTGGATGAAATTTAAACAGCATTGGATCCTGCATATGATATTTTTTTAACTTATCTGATTTTAAGCATAGTTCTAAATAACTTATTTATTTATTTATTGCCTGGTTTCCTCTTTTTTTTGGAACTAATCCCTTTTTCTGGTGTCTGTTTGCTTCCACCTACATATCCACCCACTAAGCCTTGCTCCTTTATCCAGCAGAGAAATCTGCCCTGCATTTTATCTCACCTTTGTGTAGGACACTGTTCAACCCATTTATCATCCAAAATTCTGTGTTCTGCATCATCGCTTTAAAATTTTAGTTCAATTTTGTTTTGTTTTGTAAAAATGTGGCTCTGTTTGTATGCAGACCTTTTTCTTGTGTAAATGCTGACTGGCAACCTGACAGGGAAGAGTGCAAGTCATCACGTCACCTAATCTTATATAACCGTGTAAAACAACTTAAGCAAACTTAGGGAGTAAGCGCTGCATGTGCCGGTGTTCATCTGGCTATTTTAAAGTCTGGCACAGCTACAAAAGTAAAAAAAAAAAATGTGTTGCAAAAAACTTAATCCTATCTTTGCATTATCATGCGAGTGGGAGAAGGGGGGCAGAGATTGAGAGGGAAGAGTTGCAGGTTAGATAAATGTAAATATGTTTTTTTAAGCTTGTGGAACGGAGCAAAATGACAATGTCTCCTGCTATTGTGGACGCTGGAAGGCTTTGCAGAGGGACTGACCACGTTTGACTTTGAAAGTGATGGATAGCAACATCTGTTTATGTTTCTGCTTGAGATATTAAAAAGAAAGCATGTTCGGAGAGAATGTGAAAATTGTCTGAGGTTAAAGCTGAAGCAGCTTCAAAGGAGGCAGCGGGAGTGCTCGACTCAGAGAGTGGGATGTTTAAACACAACACACTCCCACACAACTGCTTCCAACAAACTGGACAACCAAGTGAGAGGGATGTTTACTTTATTTGAAAATAGATTTTCAGACTATGGAGGGTATGTGTATGAGTTTCCCTCCCTGTATGAGTATAGTATGTACATTTTCCTTTGCACAATCATCAGGCTACTCACAGCCGATCAGCAGTTAATAAAGGCTTTTTGCTTCCATTTTCATTTGACCTTAATGCAATTACATTCGTATCAACACAGTGAGCCTTATCATTGGTGGGTGGAGTGTATTTATTGGAGTGCAGAAACTGTGGCATGAAGGAATATGAGACAAGCTTGTGAACTGTAGCAAAAAAAACAAAATGTAAATGTGGGTACAAGAGCTGCAGGAAGTGAAAACAAGAGATGGGAGAAAAAATGGAGGGTAAGGGGGACTAATGTGTCCTTCATGGGGCAAGGCTGGACCAAAATGGCTCAGCATGGAGCTAAATTGACTATATTATCAGAGCACTGCACTGGAAAGCATCGGTGACATCACCCACCCATCCAAACACAGGCACTTAACACTCTCAAAGGGAATGATGGGAGAAGCATCTGCAGGATGCAGCAGCCACTGTGGTTTAGGCATGTTTACTGCTGCTTTGCATGTTGTACACGTGACACCAGGATAGAACATGTAATATGATGTTCTATATGCTTGTAACCCAACAAACAATGAATAAGCAAATTGACAGTAGTTCTTGTGGAGGAGTGCAGCTAAAGGTCCTGCATGATGGAGTTTCACATGCAGATAATCACACAGGATTAAGGTTTGAAATGCTGTTAACGAGTGCTAAAGAAGAACCTAGGTTGCTTTATGTTGTTAGAATGGGTTTATCAAGGTTTATACATGCAAAGAGAAACATATATCTTCAAATATGATCAGGCTTTAGGCTGAGTTTTATTATTTCAGTCATTTTGTTTAATTTTATTTACTATAATCATTATTTTATTTCTTTTTTTCAAATTTAATAACATTTTATATTGTATTTATTTTATTTTGTTTTAAAAGTCTAGGAAACCTCTGTTATGCACCTTTTTTATTTCATGAGTTGTGTTTTGATGCATTCAAACTAATCCATGAATTGCCCTGTTTACTGTTTAATGTATATCTGAGGCAATCTACTCCTAAATTGGCTCTTTCGATGACAGCTAATAGAATGATTGCAGTGGTTGATCCCTACAATTAAAGTTTTACCAGATGTCCCTTTGAGTCCACACTGGTTTTGGTGTCACCTTGTCACCTTTCACAACACAAGCGGTGAGCACATAACATTGCATGTGCTTCACAGAAAGCATGTGCAGCTTCTGTTTAACACCGGATCATCAACACCAGCACTAAAAGCAGAGTAACTAAATACCAAGTGCAGTTAAAATTCTGTCTTAAATCCTACCTGCCTGCCTGGATCAACGGCAACACTTTGGAATCCGTGTCCACTCTGTTGCTGTATCAGATTGCTCAAGCACAAGCTTAGGAGAAGGTCATGCAACCACAAGCATGGGAAAAACATGGCTTTGTCTCATGTTGCTTTGCATATAATTCAAGTATAGTGTTCACTGACTGCTGAAAGCCTCGTGATTAGATTGGATGTTTTTAGTTCATTTTTTCCCCCTTTCTTGTAATCTGAATCAGCGCCATTCATATGACACATTTAACTTTTCTCGTTTTACTTTTTTTCCTTTCTTTTCTGCTACTTGATGCTTCACAGTGCGGCCCAACTGTTGAGTCATACCACTGGGGGCTTCCTCTGAGTTCAGTCCTCTCACTGTTATTTATAGAGTCAGAAAAGACAAGGAGGACGATGTAACCAAGACAACAGCAAATACTTTCACACTTCTCACTGGATTGGACTGAATGTAAAAAAGAAGGCATGTAATTATGTCTTTTACCGTGATACAGCAGTGTGATTATAGAGAGAAAACACGGACAAGCTGGTGAGCAAGTCCAAACAGAAACGTGTGGAACACTGTGTGCAGCACATGGTGTTAACAACATTGTGTCCCTTTTGTAATACTGCTTGTGCATTTAGTTTGGGCTACACTTATCTAAAGCATGGCTGGCATTGGCTTAACCTCCACTCCTGATCGTCCAAAGCAGTCACCCTTCAGTTGTTTGTTGGCTTTGTATTAGGGATGAGCAAAAGTCAGGTAATGAATAAGGGCAAAAAATGTGGTATGCACGATTAAGAGGAGGTTTGTAGAGTAAATCTGCAGCTGTGTACTGTAGTTAATTAAACTGAGCACTTGGCAGATCAAGCATGTTTGACACAGAGCACAAGATGGAGGCGCCACATCACAGCTCGGATCCGGACGGTGGCGATTGTGCTGTTGCGAACTTTCTGGCCATTGGCCCAGGCTCCGGCTCACGTTCACGGCCTGTCCTCTACTTCCTCGATCAATCCTCAGCCCATCAGCCCATCTGATTTTACCTGGATCGATTTCCATCTAGTCTTTTTAGAATTTCCCATGAAAAGTAAGTCAAAGGGAGACAAAGGAGGGAGACCCTCTCATGGATAATGCAACAGAGTTTCATTGTCTTCTTGTTTCATCTCTTTAGTCCTTTTCATTATTGATGACTTTGTCCTGGGGGAATTGAATGGCCACTGATTTCAGCTATCTGGGGCTTGATCCATGATTGACAGTCATAGATCATAGATCTCATTTAAAGAAGTGCACATATTGTGTATCATATTTTTTATCATTGGGAAGCATTAAATTGCTTCATCCTTCCTGTCATTTGTTACCTTTAAATCAAGGTTTGCATGTTTGTCTCTATAATCTAGCAACAACAGAACATTGCAATACAGGCTTGGCCAGTAGTAATTAGTGCATCAGAGAAATGCAGAGAGGCATTTTGGCTTTTTACAATTCACTTAACCCCTTTTATCTTCACTGATTTGATCTGGTGCCCCACCCTCCCTTCCCCTTCTTTTACTCTCATTAGGAGGGTAATTATCCAACAGAGCCCTAAGACACACAACTGGAGCACAACATTTGGTAGAGTAGGCTCTGTTATCATACCTGTATTAATTAGATACATCCTGATTTAACCTTTGTTAACTGCTTTAATGTTCTTTAAGCGAATCACCCTAAATAGACTCTTTATACTGGCTTCTCTATCTCCTCTATCAGTGCCAGTGTAGCCCCTCATTTGCTAATAACAGTGACCCAGCTTCAGCAGTGATTCCTGTGCCACCACCCCCTATCATTGCAGGGCAGTGCTCCATCACCACAATTAAAGCTTTATGTTTAAGGTCAACAGGTCTCCGGCTTTGTAGGAGGTGAAATGAAAGGCACTGCGTGTTGAAAGCGGCCCCCATGGGAAAGCGGGCGTAGAGGGGAAAATGGACAGTAGGCTGGTTGGTATCAAGAGAGTCAGGGGATTATCTGTCCTTGCATTTATGCTAATAAAGAACCTTTTTACTTCAAAGCAAATGGCAAAGAGGGGAGGAGGTTATATTTCATCAATGATAAAACTGCAGGATGATGGGAAATAGTAAAAGAGAGGAAATCTTTACAATAGAGAATGACACAAGCGTATCAGGAGAAAGGGTGGCATTGAAAGACATAGGAAAGGTCTTTTGATGTAAGGTTAGTTTGGTTGTAAAGAGAGACCTACCCTTATTGTTTAGATCTATTATTATCACATCTTTATCATAAAACAGTGAGGTTGCCGCATTGTCAGTTTGTCTAAATCCAGAATTTGTATATTAATGTTATTAGAAAAAGCAGCCATTCTGTTATAATCTAAGACTGCTTGACTCTTCGTGTTTATCTTTTATTTTTGTAGATTTTAATATTGTCTGAAATATAATGTAATATTTTTGACCAGGGTGGAACTGTAGTGACATGTTTCTGTGGTTCAGTCTGCATTTTTCTGATGGAGAGAAAGCAACAGTGAGGCAGTATCACAGTAAAAGAATCAGGCCGAAGTCAGCACGGAAATGTGAGGGATTTGGATTTTAAATAGTTAAATATTGTGAACAGTTAAATATCAACTCACACTTGTTCTCAGCATTATAGTTGGCCTTTTGGACAGCTATTCATAGATTAAGAAATAAATAAATGCAAGTAAATGAGCAAGTCTATTCAGTCCTATATATATCCAGCTGGAGGTTAAGAGTATTCTAGGGTGAAAACAGACAGGACTGTCCCTGTGGGCGCTCAGCTCAAGCTTTATTTTTGTGTGTTTGACAGCCGGACTGACTTCACTGTGCTCTACCTGTCCTACGAATGTGGCAGACTCCCCCTCATCCTTCTGTGGTCCCGCCCACACAACAGCAAGCCAACATGGCTGTTGGCAGTTAGCCTTTCCGCATCGTGAAAGACTTCGCACGCACAGGGAAGAAGCAGGGAAAGGAAAGCGTGTGAGATGGCTCTGAGAAATAAAATATGTGAAGCATAACCTGTGAGATTAACAAAGGAGAAGAATAAAGTAAAAGAAAGGAAAGAGAAGTGATTGTGCAACGACAAGAAAGAAGGAAAGGAGAGGAAGAGATGATGAATACAGTAGAGACAGCTGAGTCACTTGGCTTCTGTCTGAATAATCAGATATTGTTATTCATGTGGAGCAAGCTGCTCCACACTGCCATGGGCCATGTGCAAAAGCTGAATGACTGTAAAGAAGGCGAATGACAAACTAATGGACTTCTGTGGGAGTGTGAGGAAGCACTCACAGGCAAGCTATGCGGATGTACTCACTGTTTACTTGGTGACATTTACAACATCATTGTGGCTCATTTTTGGATTGTTTTTCATTTTTGTGGGACTCTAATATGTTTTTTTTATGTTAGCTTTGCTTTTATACTCACCTCATCTTCCTTTTTGTTGGAAGTCCATTCTCGTCTGTTGCATTTACTCCACTAAGAAGAAAAACTTCATATTACATAGCCACACAAAACATTCACGTTGCAGATATGCACACCCACATCCCCATGCTACAACATGTGAAAGCTCCCACAATATCCTCCACAGAGAATTATTGGGATATTTATAAGCAGATCACATAATACGCGATGCTTAAATACACTTTTTGGTCTTTTTCATATGTTCATAAACTAAAACACACACACCTTACAAAAAAACCTCATAATATCCTGACATTTCAAACGTTCCCTCCAGAAGGTCAGAACCTGGAGCTGTGAACTGATATGTTTGGCACCAGTAATATCTCCCACTTTCTCATCCACTGCTTCTCTCTCCCAACCTCTCACAGGTGTTTTATAAACTCAGAACGCATTTATTGCTTCATCCTCCTGATTTAAGCCAGCAGAGAGATAGTATTGTATCATCGTCTTCAACTCTCACTGTGCTGCAAACCATCAATTATGAACAAATGTGGGGGGTGTAATGTGCCACTGAGCAGCTGGATAATGCACAGAGAGGGGAGTTTATTTTTTGTCTTGCTTGTCTCCCCAGAAATAATTGCTTCAATACATAGAGGTGAAAGGGGGAATGCTAATTATTTATGTTGTTAGCTTATACAAGTGCATATTCTGTGTTAAACAGAAGCAGATTTACATACTAATCAGTGTTGGATGAGTTTGCTGAAAATTAGATTAACCTGGGGATAGGCAAAGATGTCAAGAACACAAAATATATAAGCTAAACATCTGTGAAGTGAGTGGGCGTTTCCTTGTTACTGTGATGATTTATTTTGTTGTTCTGTGGTAATCTATACAGAGCAAGCTAGCACTGCTTAGCTATTCTTTTATGCTAAAAAAAGACTAATTATAAGCTACTTGAAAAGTGTGACTTTTGGTGCCTAAAACTGATATGGTTCAATTGCTCTGAAAAGTGCATTTAAATGTGCATTGCTTAAATTTTTACCATCACATGAAAAAATATTCAGTTTTGACTCTTTTCCAGGCTCTATCTTCGTAACATATTTAAATATTTCTTTGCTAAAAGCTCTCCCTGTTTCCACATCTTGCAGAAATGTAAAGATGAGACCAAGATAATCCTCTAGCTATAGTTGTTAGTCTCCTTTTTCATGCCTAAAAATAGCATTTAGTGGCAGAATTTCTGGAAGTTGTCTGACTGACGAATCCCAATATTCCCCTTAATCCGATATTCTCAGTGTTGGCTTGTAAAGGGGCAGGTCAGGTCAGTTAGACCACATGACTGAGATGTAGGACGTTGGTTTTTAGTCACTTATTTTTTTCCGAACAGTCTGTGAACACGAAAGCAGCATTACTAAGTTTTTTGGGTAAGTGTACATAAAGTAAAATAATGGCATATAAATCACAAAAGTTTAATGTCTTACATGTTATCAAGTAAAAATAAAGAAATGACTAGAGAAAATAAAAACATTTAATATACTACATTACTGCTGCAATTACATGTAATTTGATTTCAGACATGACATAAGATAATATGACACGTGTTTTTAAAAAAAAACAGATAAAACCCTTTGACTTTATTCCTGTAAGCAGTTGTTAAAATGTTGTGTGGTCAGTTTAAGCCTGTCCTCTTTAGTAGGCTCAGTGAGTTGTCATGTCTGTTATTACTGCTGCAATAGGCTCCACCTAAACAGGATGAAGCAGGATAGAAAATGAATGAATGACTTTTTTTCAGGTGCTGTTTTGTGATGTTGAGGTAATAAAAGACATAAGTGAAAGTTAGGAAATGATTGTATGAGGATCAAAACTGAACCTATTACAGTCAGCTCTCATAAGGGAAAATAGTCCAAATAATCTTACTTTCTATTTATCAATGATCATTTAAGTGAAAAGACACATTCTGGCGGCTGCACGGTGGCGCAGTTGGTTAGCACTGTGGCCTCACAGCAAGACGGTTGCCTTGAGCCTCGGTTGGGGCGGGGGTCAAAACCAGGAATCTTTCTGTATGGAGTTTGCTTGTTCTCTCTGTGTTAGCGTGGGTTCTCCCTGTGTTAGCGTGGGTTCTCTCCGTGTTAGCGTGGGTTCTCTCCGGGTA
>JBAMHV010000019.1:12213858-12229057 GCA_037177535.1 Pseudomugil gertrudae
TCCGGGTACTCCGGCTTCCTCCCACAGTCCAAAGACATGCACCTTGGGGATAGGCTGATTGGAGACTCTAAATTGTGAGTGAGTGTGCATGGTTGTTTGTCTATGTGTGTTGGTCCTGTGATGGACTGGTGACCTGTCCAGGGTGTACCCTGCCTCTTGCCCGATGTAAGCTGGGATTGGCTCCAGCCCCCCCGCCACCCAGTTCAGGAAAAAGCGGTAGAAAATGGATGGATGGACACGTTCTGACCCACTGGCATGGTCATATGAGTAATTTTTTTATTTAGTTAAAATAGGGACAGTATAGATAAATAAACGACGATGTGTAAATATTTATTTTTTGTCAAACATATTATAGACATTGGTTCATTCGGTAGAAGTACAACCATGATCAAAGTCATTTGTCAAAGCTACTTTTAAGGTTTACTTAAATACACATATTTAATCATTTGTCTCTTGGATAAACCTATATGGTCTCAATATGCCATCATGTTTTTTTTTTGCTCTTTTATTATTTCAATTTTTCAAATCAGTTTATTTGACATTGATTTCCAGCCCAAAAGTTGTAACACTATTAAGGATTACATCTGCACTGTACTTCTAAGATCTCAGTAAAGTACAATAAAATAAAGAGCGACCTGCCTCCTTGCTGTAATAGCTTCTTACTGCTGCTTTCTGTGGAAAAGCAAAGTGCATGTGATGAGTTATTTGTTATTGTCATTATGCTCAACAGTTTGCTGGTGTTTGGGGAGCAAATGCATTGAAGGGTTGAAAATTGGAGAATAAAATTGCTAAATGAGTTCATAAAGTGTACATTTTGTCATCCATTTGATGCCGTTTCCCAACCCATTAAGAAAAAACTGGGTGTGGCAAAGGCTGTGCAGACTCAAAGGAAGCTCTTACAGCTCAAATTAATTTGATATCTGGGTATGAAGGAAGGGTGGAGGAGTCATTACAGCATGATGGCCATTCTACCGCATATTTCCTTCCTCACAGAAACCATTATTCTGTTTCATTTGTCACATGAGGCGTGCAAGACAGCACCTTTGATTAATGGGGGCTTCATGTGAATGTGCACATCTCCTTCTTCTTACCATCCCGTCCCTGTCTTTTTTTCATCTATCTCTTTCCCCCTTTTTTGAATCTCCTCACAGAGAACCTTGTGGTAGCTTTAGCTGACAGAAACTGTGGAGTTTTAGGTGAATGATGTGTCCTTGACTCTTTTTGAATGACACATAATGCACAATGGCTGAAGATGTGTGATAAATAGGGGTGAGTGAGAACAGACAGGTGTCAGTTATTGCAAAATCAGTGTTATTATGTGAAAACCTTACAGTAAGCTGCAGTTGACATGTGGTTTTGACCTGAATCACAGTTCATCACATTAGCATTGGACTTTGATATTCTGTAGGACATTTTCTGTAGAAGTTTCTCTGCGTCCTTCCATCTCCTGGGGACAAAAGGATGACAGTAATTAGCCACAGTGTAGAGACTGGTGTGACATTAGCCTTGGTCTAATTTAACGCGAGCTGATTATATGACACTCTGACACACCTGAAGGGTTTTATCGGTGGATAAAAAAGACGTGAGCGGAATTGTTAGGGGTGCTGCCCAAGGACTGACTCTAATCAAAGCTCTGATTGACTTTTTTTTATAACAAATACCCATAAATAGTTTCTGAGGGCCAGTGCTGAGCACTTCTAACAGTGTGCAGCAGGTAAAAAGATGTAATGAGGTTTAGTATTGAACTTGAAATAACTAACACATTAAAACAATCACTATGCTCAGAAACCAGCAAATTAGTGGGTTTTAAGAGACGCAACATCCTCTGTGTGGTTTCTCAATGATGGGGATTAAACACATTTGATGCAAATTTGGCAGGCTTACTAATGGTCAAGAGGCCCCGCTGTCATCCTCTGTTACAGCTGAACGTTGTAATTTGTTGCACTCTACATGAAAGCCATAATTAACATGAGCAGCTGAATGATGATTCGTTGTTGATTCAGGAAGCAGTGCAGAGTCTCCTATTACAATGTCAAGGCTTTTTATAGATTCACATCCAAAAACACGTAGTACATGAAGCAGGAGATTATTATTTCTTAGATATCAGGCTATTTGCTGTCCCAGCAGTGTCTCACAAGAAATATTGACTTTATTACAGCGCCTATGTCAGATCCACCCACTGATGGATATCAGCTACTTCAGCCACTGGTCACAACCACGTTTCACTTCATTAACAAAGCCATTACCCCGACAGTGCCTATCAGGCTTGGATAGACTTTGAGCATGAATGTGTGTGTGAAGGTCTGTGGGGGACATTATTTTTTCAGGTGTCAAGGACTTGATGACTTTCCTTGTGCATCCAGAAGCAAGGTGTTTGTGGCATAATGTGTGTGTGTGTGCATCCTCTTTTAATGGCATGACATATAGGATGCATCAGCCCATTCAACACACAGCACAGCAGGTGGGTCGCTGCTTGAATGAGTCTGTTAACTGAGACTGAGAGTTTGTCTCTGACTTATGATGAGACCCATTTCAGGCCGTTAGAGCGGCAACCCATCATCATAATACCGCACCATTGTCCATCTCCACAGCAATTGCAGGTGCAGTCTAGTTGCCCCAACCAGCATGTGACTCAGTGCAAGCCCGTTGTGATTTATCCATAGCTTTTTCCATGTGAAAATGATTCATGGTTCTATTTTATCCAAACCCATGCAGCATATATGGAGTCTGGCACACTCTCTGTAAATGTCTGCATTCATAAATCAAGGTCTGAATATGTATCGATTTGTTTTTATGGTAGAAATTCACATTGCTTATGCACCGTAGAGCGTGGTGTAGCATCCACACCTGGAACAGCACAACGTATACAGATGTTTTTGAGCTCATATATTTTATTACATCATAATCTTAGAGTTCTTCTGAGTCATTTGTCTTGTAAAAAGTTAAAGAAAGGTTGACAGTTTTGGCATGTGCATCCCATTAAAACACTCTTTATCATCACTTTATGTGGTGTGGCTGACCAAAATGTTTTACAGTTATTTATGATAAACTCTAGCTCTGGGAGGAAGCTGCTAATTGTTAGATACTGAGGCTTCCCTATAGTCTGTTCTGGGAAGTAGAAATGATAAAAGCTCTTAGAAATGACTGTCATTATCCTGGAAAGCTTTCTCACCCCATTTGCTCCTCCTCACCGTAACCATGCCTAAATAATTATACGGTATGTTTTTCAGCTGTCTCTATTGGTTTTATTTATTAAAAATTTATACTGCAGCTTAGGTGGTTTGTGATTAATGTAGAAAAAAACACAAACATTAAATATCATGTTGATATAATATTTAAAAAAAGTCTTAGCTGAAATAAGCGTTCTACCATTTACAGGTTAAATAATCCATGTGTGCTTTACAACAAAGGTTTTGTTTGATTATTTTCATTACAGCTACATTATAATCAATTATCCAACTCTATTTTTATATGAAGGGCTCCATTACTGTTTTATAAAATGAACATTTGAACTTGATGTTGCCTTAATCATTGCTTTGGTATAACTGCAGCAGTAGAAATTACAACCTGTCCTCTGAGACATTAATTCATCCGTCTAATCAACAACACTAAAGTCTATTTCAAGAGTTTTTCACAGAAACCCAATGCATAGATTCAAAAGTTGATGCAACACCATTAAATGCTTTATGTTCATCGTGTCTTTCAGTGTGTGCTGATAGAGTTACCTTCTTGATAAGAAATTATGACAGTTAATAAGTGGATGGCTGTTAGCATGTATGTGTGGGAAGCCTGTGTAGAGTGCATTTTGCATCACTGTTGGGTAATTTAAAGAAGTAAAGAAGTAAATTGAAAGAAGTAAAGAAGTTAGGAGATATGCAAAAGTTCGAATGTATCTGGAAATTGCAGACAGGATGGAAGGGCAGGGGTTCCTTTGTACGTGGTAAATATGTTCTCAAAATGTTTTTCTGAATTATATTCACGATGCAAAATTTGTTATACAAAATAAAGTTGAATTATTTGTTTAAGGAGCACTCAAAGAGTGCTTTGCTTGTGTGTTTCATCATGTTTCATTTAACAGTAACAAGCCTGGAAAGTGTGTCAGTAGGCATTCCATCCATTGCAGTGATTCGTGTCTTCTTCCTGGATATCAGAAGATAATTCTCATTATGGAAACCAAATGGAAGATGAGCTGTTTTGCATTGCCTCATGAGCCTTTTAAGTGGAACACATGCTCTGTTCTGCATCACAGCTCTTATTGGCACTTTGTTGAGATTTGCAGGATGCTTCAGCTCAATCAGATGGAAGGGTCAGCACTTCTGTAACATTCTGACACCTAAAAAACATTCATTGCAACCGCTTACAAATTCTATTTAAGTCCATTTTTTAAGTTAGGTGTTTTATTTTTTCTTAATTTCAGCTTTTTAAATTAATCTTTACTTGAATCTTTAAATGAGATTGAAATTAGGTTGAAAGCATTATATTGATCTTCTGAATAACTTTATTATTACTTAAAACATCTAAGTAATTTTACCACTGCTTGGGTGCAGATAACTTAAACATGAAGACAGCATGAGGAAACATTTCCTGTTGGTGACGATAAGTAAAATAATACAAATTCTGATCTTGAATTTCAAGAATACAAAACTCCAAAATGTCTTTGCTTCCTCTCCTAACCTATCGAACTTTTTCCTCGTGTCTTTTTTTCTGTTTTTCTCTTTGTCCTCATTTACCTTGAAGGTCATTTGGCGCAATCCTTATCATGTTGGACGAGAAATTGAATTGAAAATCATCATGAAGTAGCACTACAAACACTGTGTCAAATTCAGATGCTTCCTAGCTCTAACACCTAGCACATTTAATTTAATTTAAAACAATTAGAAACAACAATTAGAAACCATAATTATGTTTCAATTGCCTTTGCATCAAAGGTTTGTTAGCCAAGTCTGGCGTTTATCTACCCATATAACAAGAAGGGATTGTAGAACTTTTGAGAGGAAAGAGAAAAACCCACTGAAATTGAATTACTTCACCATTACTGACCACTTAGCAGTGGAGGCTTTGGCTTTATCCCAACACACTAACATCTAGGTTATGAAAGTCTTGATGGTAGGCACTCTATGTGCTTCCTGGAGACAGTGGTCTGAAACTGAAAACTAAGAAATTATCATCAAGCCATATTATATCTGTTGGAACTTGAAACTGTCTAATGAAGCATACAAGTCAGTGCTACGCTAAATATTTCATGGCAATTTTTTATACTTTTGATTAAATTTGTTTTAATTACCCATGAGGAAGATCTTCCGGAAGCATCAGAGCAATGTTTGAGGCTGACTGAAAGTGAAAAGAGACATGCTTAAAGATGTCCTGATTTGTTAGATGAAGCAATACTCACTGAAGTTCCACTATTTGAAAGGCTAATGGCGACACCGATGTGGAGCCGGGCTGCAGGAAGTAGCTGCAGCAACAGTTAAAGAATATAAGAGTTTCTCTGCTTATTGTCCATATAAACGTAATCCTTGAAACTACCTGAACATTTTTCTCAAGTCCACATGGTTTTGATTTGATTATAAAATAATATATAGCACTGCGTGCAGATTTAGATTGAATGATTCTGGTGCTCAGTGTTCAGCTCTAATAGGTGATATGTCCATGTTTTTTGTTTTGTTTTTCTATTTTACTTTATGCTTCTTTTTTTTCTACATATTTCAGATGTGTTGGCAGATATGCACTTCTGAAAAATATTTTATATGTTGCTGAACTCTCTGTTGCTTTGAGATATTTATCTTATTGTAAACCTAGACATTCTTCTGGGCAGCAGAACTGTTTACTAAGTTAATATGATGAACACAGACTTACTGAATAAATAAATAAATAAATAAAACAAAACACTAGATGGTTACTTTTAGCTTCACTGTACCTTTTTCATGACTTTTGTTTGCTTTGTGATACTATTGTGATTTGACTTGATAGACAGGTGAGTGCAGTGGTCCGGTCTAGTTTTTACCATTTATGGCTAATTAGTCAAATTAAGCCCTATCTCCTTCGCGATGCTCTTGAAAAAGTCATTCATGCTTTTATCTTTTCTACTCTTTTACTGTAACTCTCTTTACTCAGGGTTAGACCAGTCTTTAATTCACCATCTCCAGCTGGTCCAGAATTCCGCTGCCCGTATTTTAACGGGGACAAGACGGCATGATACTATTGACACACTCAGCCGGTGTCGTGATCTTACCCAAGTACTGTCCAATTCTGTATGTCATATTTGTCTCTCTATGTAACCTTGGATTGGCTGTATTTGAATACTGATAGTTACATTTAGACTTTTAGTGATTCATTTATTTTTTTCTTTATGATTTTCTGTTTCAGTGTAAAGCACTTTGAGCTGTCCTGTACATGAAAGGTGCTATATAAATAAACTTGCCTTGCCTAATATACAGTTAATTTGAATGTAACAGAACTCAAAAAACAGGAAGATTAAGCTGCTTTGATAAAGCAATTTAAATTCTACTGCCTGTATATTTAGACTGTGTTGCTTTATCAACATTTAGAAAATGAATCAAAAAATGTCATTAAGTCATTTTCTGTTTAGGATCACAGGAGGTGATGGAGCATGTCCCAGCTTCCATTGGGCATGAGGCAGGGTACACTCTGAACAGGTCGTCTGTCTCTCACAGGGTAATGCAGAGATAAAACTGTATAAATAACTATGCACATTCTATCTTACGATGAAAAGGGACCAGTTAAACTTAAAAAAAGAAAACTAAGAGCATTCCGTGTAAAAACTAGACATTCTGCAATGAATTTCATTGCAATAACTAAATATTTTGATGAGAAGCTAAACTCACTCTCAAGTGCAATTTGCAGATTGCTGCTTTGATCATGGATTTTGTTTTTCTCCTGCAGTGATATTATAACACCACATCCTTGAAAGTATTTCAGTGAATTGTCACAGAAAAGACATTCAGTGGCATCTGTTGATAGGGATAGTTACCATAGTTACAAAATTGCAATGGTTTCTGAGTTGTGATGCTGAATCTTTGATGAGCCTAGCCCTTGTTGTAGTGGTTGAGTAGTGATAAGATTAAATCAGTCCCAGTGTCACAGAGGTAAAAGTGTAGGACAGCCTCTGTGAGAAACCTCATGCTTCTGTAGAGGCCCACAGAGCATACACGCTATGTATTTTTCTCCAGTAGAACAAATGCTCTCCAGTTGAAATCCACCTCTCACTGTGCAGACTCACTTCCTATCAGTGCACACAAGCGGGATAAAATAATTCAATCATACAGCTATTTTCTAAATTTTCAGTTAGCTGTCTGTTAAAGATGAACATGGCGGCTGGTCATAAGATGAAGCCAACGAGGAAATGCCTGAAAGTGAAAATCTACTGATTAAAGTATGTTCTATAATGACTCTTCTCTAACCTGTTGCTCTGTCTTTCTGTCTCTGGCTTCCTGGGGTTATTGCCAGTGTGGATTTCCTGTGGCTGTTGTGTGACACTGTACTATAAAGAACACCACAGCTGTCACGTGATGGTTTAAGCTGGAACACAAGAGGAGCAGTTTCCCAGCCCAGAGCTCTACAGGCCAATGACGACCTGTAGACTCTGGCTAATGACAAACACACCTTTGCCTCAAACTGCTTTACTGTTCTAAAAATATGGCGCCATGTAGAGCTTATAGGACGTGATGGTACAATCCTTTGTATAATCAGCACTGCTTCTTTTTGAGTGGAAGAGAGGAAGAAACATCATTGGGGTTATCACTTTAGCTAATTGTTTGAATGTTTAGCTGATTTAGGACTACAACACCTCCAGAAGGCTCAAGGCCAGTACCTGGTGTCAGGGGTGGCTGGTACAAGTGGGCTAACAGGGCTTAGCCCTCACTGGATGTTTCAGATAAGATGTAAAAATAATACATTAATGAATTTTTTTTTTTTTAAATTGTGAAAAGGTTGTTCTAATTCTTAATTAACCAACAATACCTAGAGCAAAACTAATAATAACACAGAGCAAAATTTAAACAAAAACACCTAATTGTTTAAAAATGGGCTAATCATTTACAGCCCAAGCTGATCTGCGCAGCCCCACCGGGCGAATCATTTTAATACATCAGCCATGTTGTTCTACCTGGGCTGCTTCTTTCACATACATCAGGCAACAACTAAAAAAAGAGAATAAATAAATGATATACAAAAATTTTCAATTCACAATGGAAAACATAATGGTTGCCATCTAGAGCTCTTCTAAAAGTTTAATTTACAGGCTGTGTACTTTGTGAGCAGTAGTATTTGTATTATCAGCATCTGAGCCACTTACTGTTTCTTCTCAAATGATCTCTTCAGTAATTATCTGCAACAGAGCGCTCTGTGGACGAAGCTTGTTAGCTACTGTGAAGCATTTTCTGAGTGGGCCAGCGCTGCTGACCCTTTGCTTGCTGTATGGATGAATGTTTGCTCTGTGTTTGGTGTAACACATTGTTCTATGTACCTGGGTCAGCATGCAGACACACTCATTGCATTGGTTATATAAGTGCTGGTTTCAGAGAATGAATTTTTGATTGGGGCCCTTAATGCAGAGTGAGCGTTCAGATGAGGAGGCGGTCAGTAGGCGGAGAGCGGTGAGCTGCATCTCTGTCCAGGGCCTGGCCGTGCGCCAACCAAAGGAAAGCTTTTTGCTGTACCCACTCTTCTTCTCTTCTAAGTACTCTCCGATGTTCTTTTACACCTCTCTCTTCTTCTGTTTTCCTCTCTTTCCTCTCCCCTCCTTAGTGTTTTTCTTTCTTATCTACGGTTAGCTCCTGCTCCCTTTTGCATTTTGTTTCCTTTTTATTGGTGACTTGCATCTTTTTTGTTTTAATTTTGCTTATTTCAAAACGCTAAGGTGCAACCAACAACAGCAAACGGACATATGTGCATTTTCCATAAGCCTGGAAAAATGTTGCCTTCCTTTGTTTGACTTTTTGTGAAGTTAAGGAGGAAAAGAGCACATGGCTGGCCAAGTGCTCATGTTTATGTATATGACTAAATGTGCATCATAGCTTCGGAAAAATAGGGGGAGGGAAGAGTTGTCACATGTATGAATAGCAAGGGTTTATGCATGTTATTTAAGGTTGTCTCTGAATTTATTATAATATGTAAATGTGATGGGTTATGTAAACATCCATATGAACCTGTATGCCTGATGAGCCATAATAACATCAGAAATCCATTATTGCTAAGCTAATAGTATTAAAGATAATTAAAACTATAAGTAGGAAATCTCCACAGGTCAAAATCTTCTCTTTAAAAAGAGAAAGGGAAAAAAACTAAATAGTGATGAAGCTTTCCTCTGTAATTACTTTTCTATACTGCCAACATCCTGCCCAACAAACAAAGCTGAGCTGAGGAGGAAAATCAGCCTCAGGGACACATGCAGTTGTAAAATAATAAGTACTTTCTTTCCTGTTCCTGGTGGAGAATAGTATATAAGATCATATGTCACATTTGAAACATGTAAGTTTTTGTGAAATCTGCAGTAATTACCAAAAAAACATAAGATGCATTACCCTTTTTGTATATTAATAAATCTGTCTGTTTTCATCTTATATCAGTTCTGTAGCTCGATGATCCACATTACAATAAAAATACACGCCCTTCTTTATGATGGTTTTATTTAAAGCAACTGGCTCAGTTAATTTAGTTTGAGAAATTCTAATAAAGAAGTGCATTTTTTTTTAAATGGATTAAAAATTGTGCTAATGAATAAGTCCTATCATTCCCATAATTAAGGCAAATTAAAAACTGGACAAACTATACCAGATGTAGATACATTTTATACTCCCACTCTTTTCCCATTGTTAAATTAGACAGTAAATTATCGTTTGTAGTTATTGCTATCTTGTTGTAAATATTTTTAACCACAGGTTTAATGATTTTGTTTGTTAGATAAACATACAAATTGCTACATCTATTTCATTTTTACTGTGTAAATGGTGTCACATTATTCAATTTTTACGACTCCAGATGTGTCCTGTATCGCTACATCTGGTGTACTCAACAGTCATTCTGGGGCATCTATAACCCATTTCACCTTTTGACTTCTACATTCACTTTCAGCTGTGGTTCGGACACTTGGATGACTGCAACGCTTTGCAATTTCTCCATTTTTTTCACCCAGCTTCTCACTACATTTGTCTGGGTGTTTTTTTTAGAGGTCACGCTATTTGAAAAAGAGTTGCAGCTGTGCGCTGGCACTTTTTCAGCTCTCTTCTCTCTTTTCTTCCCCATGGGGGAGGTCATGGAATAGGGTGGTTTGGCTCACCAGCCTAATGCCTCCCTAATTGCTGCTCCCAGGTGGGTTGGTGATAGGGAAGAAGAGAGGAGAGAGGGGTTAGGAGTGGGGAAAGAGGGATGCAAGGGTGTCTTCCCACACAAAGACCCAAGCTAATCATAGCAGCTTGGACACACAAGGAGAACCAGGTGAATCATGTTCCTTTTCAGTCTGCATAGACAGTCAGATGTGTGTGTGTGTGTTGGGGGGGGTTTGAGGTGGTCCAGACACACAAGCAGGGTTGGCTAAAACAATAGATTAACATGCATGGACAAGAAAGATATAAAAAGAGAGAATGGGGGTAAATGAAGGACAGAGAAATGGACAGATTGTGAAAAGTCATCACCATCAGTGTTTACAGGGATTAATGTTCTTGTTCACATTCTTTTTGAATTGGTAAGCACAGTAACACTGTGCTTCTTTTTTGTTGTTTTCCTTTTTTTCCTGTTTTGGTTTTTAAGATGAGACTTTGAGGTATTGATGAGAAATTCCAAAAGACAAGACTGTTCAGATCCATTTTTCTCAGAATTCAGATTAGTTAAACGCAGCTCAGAAGGACATTGCTGTGTTATTTTCGCAGCATTATGAGATATTCTATTTGAATAATCTTCTTGACATTTGGTTGGATTTGTGTTGTGAGATCCCGGTGGGTAAAATGTGCTGCACTTGCGCTGTGGCATTTAGCAGCTGCTGTGGTTGTGTACCGTATTTACCGAGTGCAGGCCACAGTGACTCCTTGACAGCTGTGTGTGCATGTTTTAGACCAGAGTTGAGCCTGTGTGTGCTCACGCGTCTATTGTTTTTTGAAGTTGAAAGAGAAATAATTTGGGATATTTAAATGTAGGACTTTTTTTTAGTTTGTGATCACAACTAAAGCCTTTTTTGCCCTTTACACAACTCTCATTCCACACATTAATGTGATTATTTACCTAAAAATAAGGCTCAAATGACTTTCTGATATCCTAATTAGGAGTGATTAATTATCTGCACCATTTTTATTAATTTTGTTGGGAAAGGATCATTATGCAAATTAAAAGGACTCCATCACGTTCATATGAATTGTATGCATGAGGGCAGACTCATTAACTTCAAATGTAAAGGTTTCTTGTGAATGATTTTTTTTTCCAGCCCATGCTCAGAAATCGAGTTATTCTTAGCTTTTGGTAGCTCCAGGCAACTGTTGCCATGCTTACATATCCATAGATACGCTTGGTGGCACAGCCTTTTTGAAGAGGGTGAAAAGAAGGTGATTGGTGTAATGAACTCGAGGGACGATTGATTTCCGAAGAGTGGAAGTTAAAGCGGTTTGTTTCCATGGAAAAAAGGACCCATGAAATGTCCATTGTTCAACGGTCATGCTTGTGTTGTCAGATAGTCGATAGAGAGGGTCCCCGGTGGTTTCGGAAAAACACTGAATAAAAACTGTAAAATAAATATATGAGGCATGGTGGAAATTTATTGAAGTGGTGTGGATTACCAGTGTTTACCTTTGGCTCTTCTGTGAGCATGTGTGCGCACACTCGCTGCACATGTGAGCTCGCACAGCAGCAGCTTAGCTGTTCCTCTTGGCCTGGTGTGGGCAGATGTTTGTTGCAGGCTTCCCAGAAAAGAAAGCTTTATCATGTAAACATTTCAGCAATACCTTAAGCTTCTTACAGTCTTAAATGGCATTGCTGTGTTTGAATCACATGTCTTTTGTTACTTTTTGTCATGTTCCGTATCCTAAACTATGTTATTTCAATAGTTTTTACATCTCAGTGTATACCTGAGGCCTAAGTCAGCTGGGTTTGAAGATGCAACTTGATGATGGAGTGGATGTACAACACATAACAAGCTTCTTTGTGTATTTCTATGTCCTTTGCTTGGAATATTTTGGGGGCTGAATCATAACTCTGAATCTATTTTTTCTCACTATACTTATGTTGCGCTATACTTAAGGTGCAGATGTAGCATCAATGAAGTAAAACCCTACAACTCCATGATTCACCTTCGTAGTGTAAAACTCCTGCTCAGAGCAGAATGGACGCTGGTCTTCCGGTAAGACCTCACTGCCTGAACTATGCTTGAACTGCTGTCTTAAAAATGCATTTCAGGCCAGTTATGTTCTTTTTCTTTCCTCTTTTCCCTTCCTCTTTGTTTCAGCAACCTCTTAAAACTTTAATGCTATTAGAGGCGTGTTTCCGGTGTAAGCCTTATTAAGCCTGCCTGAAGACGTTCAGATTGAGTCTTAGGTTCTTTTTTGGTTGATTGGTCTCCCTCTACAGAGTGGAATTGATGGATGAAAGCTGCATTGACTAAACTCTCCTGTGTACGATGGCCAGTGATCACAAATGAAATGGGCAGGAGAGTAAAGCTTGTGTTAGCCTTGGCAGCAAAGGTTGGGACAACAGATTGAATTTCCTTAGCCTCTCTTCATCTCTACATGGATTTATCCCAACTGAGCCTTAAGCCGGCATTCTTACCTCATTAATTCTGATTGGGAAGTGTGTGTGGGCGCATATATATGTGTGTGCACTAATGCTGACAGAGAGACTTCCCCACAGCCTCTTCCCATCAAAGCATGCATTGGAAAAAAAAGGGGGGTTGGGTCAAGGAACCTTTCTTTGCCAACTTTTTAGCTCATTGATTGGATCCTAATTAGTTTAATTATTTATCTTCTAATTTTATGGTGTGTAAGCTTAAAAAGGACTGAATGTTGTTTGGTTGTTAGTTGAGGATAAGGGGGTGTGTTTTGCATCATTGACAATAGTTAAGTTGTTTCTGTTTATGCCTTAAAGCTGTTTCCCAATCCTGGGCCTCAAGTACCGGTACCACTGACCTGCATGTTTTAGAGGCAACCTTACCTTAACACGCATAAATGAAATGAATGGCTTGATAACAGGCTTACAGAGGACTTGATGAGGTAGTCCATTAATCTGAATCAGGTATGTTGGTAGTAGGAACATGTATAAACACTGCTTTAAATAAAAAAAATACTAAAAGATCCACAGAGCTGGGGTTATAGATTCATTCTTGGTTTAGTTAAAAAGTTAAAGCAAGTCTATTAATCAAATCACATTTTTTTCTGTCTGATTGAAGTCAAATAGGATGTCTCATGCAAAAACAGAAGTGACAGTATCTTATTTTTTTATATACATGAGATTTTGTAATGTACTTCCATAAAATGTGTGTAAAAGCAAATGGAAACACCTCTGCAGATGCACTGTTTAAACCAGGTCTTCTCTCCTGTTTCCTTGACCTTATAAACTAATTTTAGCATTGAACAAATTGAGCATATCTAACAACAGTTGCACACAATTATTAGTTGGGTTATAGGATTTGTGTGAACATATAGTTAATGGAAGGGTCGGCGGCACTTCTCGAGATATTTTATGTACACGCGGTATGTGATTATGTGTGCGAGTTGTATCTTGTGCATGTTTGTTGGGTTTTTGATATGTGGATTGGATGGCTAATTATGTTTTTATCTTTCTTTTTGTTTTGTATTTGATGTAAAGAACTTCACACTGTATTTTAATATATGAAAACGGATTTTTAAATAATGCTAACATTTCTTTGTTTTTGTGCATATTTCCACATCAGCAGTGCCAGTTATTTTTTACAAGTATGTGATCAGTCGGGCCTAATTAAAAAAAAAGAAAAATGTATTTGAAAAGTTAATGTAAGATTAGTTTTTTGTGTTACCATGCAGAATTTTAAGTTCTACTAATGCCCAAATCTTATGTTTTGCATCATTTGTTGAGTTTAACACTGTATTTAGGGATAGGAACCTATAACCTTTTCAGGAATAGAGCCATTATTTCGTGCATTTAGACAGATAAGAACTGGGGACCGCAGCCCTCAGTTCCTATAACCATTTTAGCTCCTATTCCGAAGCAGGGTCTTTTCAGGGTTCCATAGGAACACATTTGATGTAGGTGATATCTACACCCTTTAGCACTATCTAACTAACATCTAGATGGTTGCGTCACATTTGGTCCCTATCAAGATCCTGGACTCATGTGTGAATGCAAAGAGAAATGGTTTTCCTTGGTTAACAGTTCTTAGAACTCTGCCAGACAGCAGCTTACTTGTGTCTATTTACACAAATCTCTTTCTGCAGACTGATAGAGATGAAGCCACAAGCAGCCCCTTTTGTATTTTCATCAACACCCAAACTTAGAAAGACACAATACTGTGTTTATTTGTCCAGCCTCACAAGTTATGCTTACTGGAATGGTGTTTTCCTCAGTCAGAGCTGATGTTTATGCTCTTCTCATGTTTCCAGCCACTTCTGGCAAGCATATCATCATTTAAAAGGACATCTTCACGCAGCACTTTATGCAAATCAAGCTGACATAAAGAGTCATTGTCCTGTCAGATCGTTCTATCTAAGCTATTTATAGCTCCGCTTGGGTCTGTATTATTTATAATGTATGAATTTGGATTTAAACCAAAACAACACATTGTGAAATTGAGAAGCTGTATATTATGTATTTGAAGCAGTACTAAAAACAGATATTTCCTGATTAGTCCCTGTAAAACTCAACAGAGCAAGTCAAAGTCAGTCCCTGTAAAATTCAGAGCAGCTACTCCAGGAGCAGAAGCACATAAAATGGTTGAATGCTGAACTGATGGAGTGTAGAAGGGTTATTCCAGGGAGTTTGTGCCACAGTCTTTATGATTTTAATTGCTTGATAGATTATACTTGACTGGATAATGAGGTTAAAAATTGAATATACCTTATGAACAATGATTTGACTTCAGTGATATTTAATTGTGTGAATGCCCTTGGGCATTCACACTTAGTTTTCCTGTTTCTCTTTATTTACGTCTTTTATTATTCTTCCGCCGTTTTTCGGTCGTCCATATCTTTCGCTACGTTTCGCCTATTTCTACAAATTTGGTATCAAA